>ML806204.1:0-25818 GCA_009831015.1 Picea engelmannii | reverse complement strand
TTGATGTTGAGATAAAAACATATACCCTAGTCTCAAAGGAAATATCTCAATCCCTCGAGCAAGATGCCACCATTAGGAGATTGGAGGAAGAATTGATACACTCCCAACAAAGCTTGATTCAAAGTAGAAATGAATTGATGACTATGGCAGAACATCTAACATTTCAATCTCAGGAACATAATGCTATGATTGATACACTAGAAGCAGAGCTTATACAAGACCATCAAGCATTAACTCAATCCAGAGATGAGATGGGCACTATAGAAGATATCAAGCAACTCAGTCTCGGGAACAAGATGCTATTATTGGTAGGCTAAAGGCAGAGCTGGTACAAGAACAACAAGCATTGACTCAATCCAGAGAAGAAATGATCACTAGGGTTGAACATAAAAAGGTTGTTAAACAACTGAAGGACATGTCATCAACAAAAAGTGAAACATATGCTCAGCTCACCAAAGCCCAAGAAAAGATTAAGAAAATGCAAAGCTGATTTGAAAAATCTTTGGAGCAAATCAAGGATATTTGTGATGTTTACTTTGATGCAATCAACTGTAGAGCCCCTGCCACCAATTATACCCTATTCTTACTAGAACATTACCTATTGTTAAGGGTAAAATCCATCAGAGCAGGTAAGCCAATTACGTTTTCCACTAGCCTTGAGTTTGTTCCATGTTTTAGAGAGTAGGAAGAGAAGGTACAATTTTTTATATGTGAATTATACTTCCATAATTTAATTTTGGAAGATGAGAGAAGAAATAACCTTGGTCCCTTTATTGGATACATTTAGTTCCATGCATTCTTTTCCTTCACTAAGAACCAAGTCAGATGGGGAAAGGCTCACGAGAATTTTATAAAGAGGGAAACAGGGTTAGATCTCTGGATCAGAGGAGAGCCCTTAAAGTCCTTTCTAGCCATTATGCGACATAGGAACTTTATGAAAAGGGAGGGGGTAAGATATTCTGTAGCCCCCATCCATCAATAGGTTATCCTCTTAGGCATCATATAATTTAGAGAACTCAAAGAAGAAGCTCTTGCTACTTCTAAGGTGAGATGGGATGCATCCTCCAATGAAGTCAAAATTAGGGAGCCCTTTAGGTTCAGGAATTTCTTTGCAGCTACCTACAAGGTGAGAAGGTATTATAGACTACTCCTAGAGGAAGGAATTTCTTGTATTGGGTGTAGGTATAATACCCCTATCCTCTGGTTTCCTCCAGAAAGTTACCAAAATGATTATCAAATTAACAAGAAAAGGGAGGATGCTGCTTTTGAAGAGCTCAAAAGAAGTAATGGGTTCAGGAGACTTGGTGAACCAATTTTCCCTCCTTACAACATCACTACTTTACATGTAAGATCTCAACTTGCATGAGGACATGCAAGAAGGTAAGCTAGGGGGTATGTTGGGTTATGAAAAAGGTACAAATATCCTCCTTATTCCCACAGTTCATGATACAATCTTGATTTACTTTTATGTTAATTAGGGATAAATAGGATAGAAAATGATTAATATGTCTTCTAGTGATATTATTGAAGTTATGTTGAATAGATTCTAAAATACGATTGGAATTGTTTGATTCTGTTACAGGATTGGATAAATATTGTCAAAACTGAAATAGCAAAGGAAATCTTGAATATGCGTGAGCTATTGGAGGTTAAGGACTTTTGGCACAAAGCGGTTTTAAAGATGATTTGATCTTTTATATTGTAACTTTATAATAGTAAAGCAATCCTGAGAATATTTTGATCCTCAAGATGGCTTGATTTACTCAGATTATTGTATATATAGAGGGTAATAGATCCCGAAAGACAATCTAAGAATTGCGTTCAAGTATTCAAACTCAGAGTTACTCTGCACAAGACATTTTTGTGAATGATGTACCAGCTATGAAGTTAATAAAAACTTTGATCGTTTTCACCTTTTCTACAAACTGAGTTTCTAGTAGCAGTTCTTCTAAAGACCAATGGCCCAGTTTAAAGGAGCTACTATTTCAGTTGTAATTGTATCAGTTTGATTCTTGTTTTATGAATCAATTCTCTTTTACAATAGATAAGACAAATGCATAAGCGTGTTAATGATTTCATACTATTTTGCATACAAAAGATAGACATTTCTCTTGAGTGTTAATGATTGTTGATTCCAATTTCCATTACTGAAGTTTGTTGCTTGATAGTTCCTCACATTTTCACATGCATTGTTCCTTTTAATTAGATTCACACTTGTTTTTCCTTTCAAATAGATTACATTTGCCATTCCTTTCAGTTAAAGTTACAATTGTTGTTCCTTTCCATTCAATTATAATTGTTGTCCCTTTTGATTAGATTACAATTGTTGTTTCTTTCCATTAGATTAAATTTCTATTTCTTTTCCAACAATTCGATTCATAGTTAATAGTTAATTCTACAAGTCTTTTACTTTGATTCAATCGTTGCTTCTTAGTTAAATGAATTCAGTAGATTAGCTAGTTCCTTTTCATTTCACAACATGTTAGTAATCAGATTTCAATTCTGTTCAATAAGATCTTATTCTTAGAATCTTTAAATGAACATTTGAGGAACTTGATTATGAATAAACTCAGGCTTTCTTTAGCTACATGATTTTAGCCTCTACAAGCTATCTGCATAGACTTTGTTGATGTTCTTGAGATAAAAGACGAATCCTCAAGTTGATAAATTAATGTTAAACTAAGGTTGTTTTTAGGACATCTTTAGAGCCCAGCAAATGGAGAGTTGAATGAGTCTTTGAATGATGATGGAATGAATGACTAAATGACTCAATGGGAAAATGAAGTAAGTCCAAACTATATGTATGCATGTTCCAAACTTGACACTTGTCATGTTGAGAGCTACTTTGGCCCACTTGTCCCCGTCTTTAGAAATTAGGATAAAATAATTATCCATACTTTATACTTTAAGGAATATTAATATAAGATTCCTTTTTGGCTTAAGCTCCCTAGCTTAGCCCCTTATTCATAACTTTTATCACCCTGTTTCCCTAACTAGTGGAGTTTAGTCTCCCATACTCTTTTATCATGGTTGGTCTACACACAATGATGTATTATATTAATGATAATACATATACAAAAATAGGCTCACTGGCCTTCAACATTTAGGCTCTCTAGCCTAATTCAACACATAAGCCTCCTAGCCTATAATAACTGGCTCAATAGCCTATAAAACACAACATATACATAAAGGTTCCCTGGCCTCAAAATCACACGCACTTAATTTTGCTGCGTGTGGTATCCTAGAATGTGCACACTTCATCATTTTAGTGCACAGTACATGCACGCACTATACCATGGAAGGTGCTTACAAAATTATATCAACGTCTCACCTACTTATAATCATTTTTACATTTACATTTACGATTTGGGGTTAAGACCAGGGGTATTACAACAAACATACCAAGAAGAATAATTTTAAGGTAGGAGATCTGGTTCTCCTCTATCATAGTAAGTATTCACATCACCTAGGGAAGCTCATAATTCATTGGCCAGGGCAATATCAAATTAAGTCTGTCACAGATGGAGGTGTTGTACAATTGAAAGACTTAGTAGGAAAGGAAATTCAAGGAAAGGTGAATGGTAGTCAGATGAAATCATATAGGGATATTCGATGCATTGACTCTCAATAGTTGCAATGCAACAAGTAAACTTGTACATATTGTAAATAGTAGGAGTTAAAGGAATAAAAAGGAAGAAAAAAGTAAAAAATGAAGAAACACCAAAAGGAATTAGTTAGAGGAATAAGTGATACAAATATAGTTGAGAATGATAGCATGCAACAGACAAAAAAATGGTGTGAAATAATTTAGAAGACTGCACACAAGAAAATTAGATACTGCGTGATAGAACAAATAAATAACCAGAAAAGTGAAAAACAATTTAGAAAATTAATGACAGGGTTTATAAAAAGGGAAAATCTCGAACAAGTCCAACACTTAGAAATTTTTGAGCAATAAAGCACTTGAGAACGTGAAGAGAGAGTGATTGAGAAAGAGAGAAAGTTAGTGTAATGTGTGCAAGGCAAGTTAGATGGAACCCTCAAAGTTTGGTGCTCCAGATCGATTTATAAGAGTGAGCAAACAATCAAGAAGGAAGAAGGAAATAAGGGTAGAATAAGAAAGTTTTGTGGATCTAGAGGATTTTACGATGTCAGAGATCAAATACTTCAGTCCTACCAAGATAGAGGAATAAAAATCAACCACAAAACATGTGCAAGTGGGTCAGAGAACAAAAAACTCTAACGAAAACACAAACCCTAATCCCAAAACCCCTACAAAAGCAGAGGAAATGGATAAAAAAAAGAAGAAATCTGTCGCGGAGGAAGTAACGGTCGAAGATATTACAAGATAGCAAGAAATAGAGGGAGAAGAAGAAGAATAATCTGAGGATGAATCTACATAAGAAAACCTAGCCATGGGTCAGAAGAGGAAATCACTAGGCACAATGGAAATCACTTTACCTTATCTCCCAGATGTTGTATTTGCAGTGGAAGACATGCTAGGGAAGGTGTTGAAGTTAAAATATGCAGATCATGATGTAACATATATGGCGAAGTTTCCTAACTTGACGTCGGAAGTTTACTTGGAGAATAGGGGGGAGGTAGGACCCTTAGGGAAACCCATTTTAGAGCCCGTGTAGTGGATCACAAGTCTATACAACTCAGGGATTATGAACTTTCTAGACATACAAAATTTTGGCTGCGGTAAGAATGTAGGCCTTTGTATGAAGAAACTGCTAGCCAAGGTACATGGATGTATCTTGTAGATGTACATGCCGGTCCCAATATATGTAGATCTCATAGCCAAATTTACAGGGTTTCGTACCAGTGGTGTAAAGCCATATCATTATTTGGACAAAAAATCCAGGTACAAAGAAATTGTAGAAGAAGTTAAAGCACAGTTCGGGGAAAATAGGGGCACTAGGGGTATAATCATAAAGGACATCAACGACCCTGCAAAAAATTGATACAAATTTGATGGCTTATAAACTTCTGAGGAAGTGTATAAAGGAAGAGGCCCCGATAGGAGTGATAGAGGTAGCCGTGCAATGCACAAAAGGTGTAGTGTTAAGTTGGCTGCCATATTTATTGAACCAATTTCTAGACTACAAAGATGCACAGGATAATGGAAGAAAATTCCATTATTCCTAGTTGTTAATAATGATAGATTTGGTGGGCTGGCAGGAGCCCAAATTTGTAGTCTTCTTGGATAGAAGTGAGAAATGCCAGATAGCACGGTATACAAGCTTATGGGAGGTAAAAGACTCTAAGAACCAATAGGAGAACATTGTAGTGTTTTCCATGTTCTTGGAAGACATGATATCGAATAAATCCAATGTTTGGAGGATTCCAATTGAATTAGTCTAGGAAAATGAATGGATTTCTAATTTCAAGGCTTCAAGACACCATATGTGGATTCAAGCTAAGTGATATCCAAAGAAGAAGTGGTTAGAGATGAGTTATTGCACATAGCACAAGGAAGTAGATTGGATCGTGAAGGACCGGCCTAAACATTGGAAGGTCTCAGTCACACAAAAGAAAGGAACAAAGACAAAGGATTAAGCAGAAGCAGGCACATCAAAGAAAACATGCAATCCAACAAATAATACAAGGAGGGTTGCAGAGTGCGGTCAAGCCTCAATAAGTGGAGAAACAAGAAAGAAGCTAAGAAATAAAGATAAAGTGTTGAGGGAAGAAGTAAAAGGGGATGGAAAGGAGGGAGATAGCTCCCATTCAAAGGAAGTACAAGATGAGGAAGCATAAAAGAATAAAATTGAGGTGCATACCTCAACCCCACCGAAGAACAGGACTTGAACACATGAGGGAGAAATAGGGAAGAATATGAAGTATCAAAAGAACCCTCCAGTCCTTACTATTACAGAAGAAAATTTTGAATTCAACGTAGACAAAGTCCATGATAGAGGGGAGAATGTATTATTGGCAACAAAAGCACATAAAGAGGATAACTTGGAGAAATTGGTGGAAGTGCATGATATTTTACATAGGCTGCAACTAATTATAGTGCATCATCCAACAATGTAGCAGAAAGAAAAATCAAAGAAATAAATAATGCATAAATAACAAGAAGAGATAGTGCATAAAGTAGTCATGAGTAGTGATAGGTTTAAGGTCACACCAGAGATGTTGGAGGTGGATGAGAATACAATGAAGAAACTAGAAAAGGACATGAAACATATGGAGTTGGTTATGGAGAACATACCCATGAATTCATTATATGAGTTACAATTAAGTGTGATGCAGGGGGTATAGTCTATAACTAGGGAAGATGCCACAAAACTAGTGCTCGACCGAGAGGTTAAGGAAATTTTACAAGTGACTTGTGAGCAGATCACATTGGAGAAGGAGGAGGATAAGCATCATGCATATAACTTAGAGAAGAAACTTGTGGAATTCTATAGGATAATATCAGACTACGTTCAGGCACAAGAAGTTACAACAGAAGATAAGATACAAAAGATTGCACAGACAATGGAGAAGTATAAACAAGAGATCAAAGATTTAGCAGAGAAAATAACTCCTAGCACACCTCCCGAAGTATGGGAACAAAGACAGAAGGAGGATACTGTGTAAGTAGATATCATAGCAAAGGAGATCAAATAAGTGGAAGAACTATATGATAGAAGTGCACATATTTGGACCAACCTGGAAGAGGATGAGAGGATCCAACAGCTGGAGCAGAGAGAGGAAAAGTTGAACATTGCAGTGCAGGACTTGAAGAATAGGTGGAATACCATGGATATATCCTTGCGACTGAGAGCCGCATAGGATATGAAAAACTTGCAAGAAGAAATAAAGGCTGCACAAGAGGAGAAGCAAGAAAGGAAGACTCAGTTGGAGCCATTTTAGTAAGAGGCTGAAAGGATGATAGAGGAACCGCAAACAAAAAAATCTATCTTGGCACAGGTGCATGCAGAAAGTAGAGAAGTGATGAAAGAGCACATGACAATGCAGGTTTTGGAAATACTGACAGGAAAGAGCCCACATGCCAAGGAGAAAGAGACAAACTTAGAAAAGAAGTTTCATGCGCTAGAGGTAGTGCTGCAGAAGGTGAACTAAGTCTGAGTGGCTCAGGATGATCCACATGTTAGTGTTGGGGGCCTTTTGGAGAAGAAATATTTGGGAGAATAACAAAACAAACGAGGAAGGTTGGACCAAGAAGGAGAGCGCGCCATATTTTGAGGAAAATCAACCTGCGCGACAGGATTTGTACAAATCTAGTGCAAATGTGGACAAACCTAGCCATGACAAGGTTATGGTTATGGAGTCATATTGTAATGGTTTAACCCATTTTTTAAATATAAATAAAGGGTATGAGGTATATTATAGGATCATCATTAGAAGTATGTCTATCCTTTTATGTAATATCTTTGTTTGACTTTTTTCATACTTGAAGAACCTTTTGGAGTTGAAGTCTATTTTTGAGAGTTGTGGAGCTCAGATGGAGTAAATATGGAGATGTAGCTGAGGGTTAGGTCGAAAGATGTGGATATTTGTGCGACACTAGTCTGCCTCACTACTCTCTATTATGATGTAATACAGACAACACTTTTTGATGAATAAGAAAAGAAGCAGAAGATGTTTGTGGACATAGCCCCAGGGGGGTGAACCATGGTAAAACTATGTGTGCAATGTGTTTGGATGTTTGACTATTTCTATAGTTATGGTTGAATAATTAGATACATGGATGAATGAATTTACTTATAGTGCACACTAGAAATATGTATGCAAAATGAATGTTATGAATGCATGAGTTAATGGATATGATGAATAATATGGTAAAATGCATGTTTAAGTATAAATAGAAGTAAGAATAACAACCCCAACCCCTTCCCTGATTACATACACTTGATTCATGCAATCACCCATAAGCCATCTCAGGTGAGACTGCACTATGCACTTTGTGCACGGTGTTTCCTTCTGGTTTACCAAAGGGATCGATGGTGATAAGGTTTTTTTTGGAGAACTAAGGTAGAACCCAAGTGAACCCATACATCCAACAAAACCACTCCCACTCAATGGTGCTTATTTCCTGCCCATCACTCCCTCTTTTGCATGATCACCACTCTCTCAACATACACCACTAGTGCTTGCTAATCAAGAATATACTTGCTCCATTATTCTTGGAATACAACAAATCCTCTGTTGTACTCACCCACTTTTGCAACATCTATACAACATTCCCTTACAGATTTATTTGACGGGTCCAAATGGTAGATCAAGAAAGTAAAGGAGAGTTCCCAGTGACAATCCCCAGTTAGACTTACTCTCATTTGAGGTATCACCTGTAATCAGTATGTGGGCATGGTAGCCACTAGGGTTAGATGAGATGGAAAACAAATTGAATTGTCTTCCAAAAAAATTATTTAAATTCTAATTAAATTCCATAAAACAAAAATAGAATTAACTATTCTAATCTATCTCTATTCTATTCTAACCTATCATGATCATGAGAAAAAGTAATTGAATACATACAATTCGAGATAATATTATTGATTGTAGAAATAGTTCATGTCAATCAACAATATATTATAACAATCAGATTGCAAAAATGTCCATAAGTAGTTGCAGATAAAACATTAAATATCATCACTGTATTCACTAGAATTAATAACAACATAAGCATTCCAAACATTAAGCATAGAAATAGTTCATATGATTGGCATTTAAAAGGAAAAAATTAAAAAAACATATTAGCAGAATAGTCCCCAACATGTTTGAAAACAATTATGATCTCCACATACCTTTTGGTTTTCATTCACAAAGAGATAAAAGTATCATCTACATGCACAATGGGAAAAATTCATTCTATCTTCCTAAAAGCTTTCTTTTATAAGATAAGAAAGTCTCTTTACATTCTGTAATTGTCATCATTATAGATGCCAATTATTTATTTTCATTTCCCATACCCCCACCTTCCTTATCATTCGAATTCCTTTTTACAAAAATTTAAAAAATGCAAAAATTTTAATCTCCCTTCGAGGCTAAATCATTTACAAAATTTGTCCACAACTCATAATATTGAATTATTTTGTTTAACCTATCCTTATTTATTCAAGCTCCATCTCATCATGATATACCTTCTTAGATACTTTTTCTTTCAAAACATTTCATGTTCCTTTCAAAAAACTCTTCTGCAGCTGACATGCACTTCAAAGGTTGGGTGATGTATTAATTGACGATTTCCCTGTCAACTTTCTCTAGATGTTCAATTTACTGTTTAGTTTTCTCCCTGAACTTTACCACCTCTACTACCCCGGTCTCACTGGGTCCTGAAATGTTTAATTATTCATTAAGTGGCATGTAAAACATTTCCATGAGCTCACCAACAACATTCCACATTCTCGCACATGCTTGCTTGGTGCTGCTTAAAGTTTCATATACTTCTGGGTAAGTAATTTTCCATCTGTCCATCAATATATGAGTTTTTCCCTGTTCTTTTAGGTGAATCTAAACAAATTTGTAGGGGATTGTTTGTACCAATTCAGCCAATGCATTATCCTTTCAAATGCATTCTTTGTAACATCATACTAGCCCTTAATTTCTCTTAATTTATCAACCTATTTCACAATATCTTCATTATGACTTTGGATGTCATTCATTTCAATGAAGAAATTTGTTGGTGCTTCCTTCAATTGTTCATTTTCCTCAACAACCCAATCTTTGAAAACATCGAGGAACTTTTTTTCTTCACTACTTCCCTCTAGCTAAAGCCTCTTTATTTCTTCTTCTAGTTGAGATACCTTGGGACCCTATTGTTCAATGAGTTTATTTTTTTCTTTCCTCTCTGTCCTCAATCCTGTCAACTCATGAATGTATCTATGCATGGCATTTTCTATTTCAGATTTATGGAGTTGACATTTATATTCTGACATGATCTAGAATTCATATTCCATTTGGTTTTTCTACTGATACAATTGTTGTTCCATACATGTCACTTTACTCTTGTAGTATTTCAATTTGCAATTGAGTTAATTTACCGTGATAGTATTAGCTCTTGCAAATTCATGTAATGTTGTTGTTATTTCCTTTTCTTCCTTCTGAGGTTTTTCCTTGGTTATATCCCATTCGATATCCCTCTTAGTTTTTCCATGTTCATATGATTCTCCTATCCTTGGACTTTTGGATGGTCTCTTTGTGATTCCCTTCTTCGAGTTACTCTAAAAGAACTTCCCTACAACTATCATTTCATCATCAAATTCCAACAACTTCAAGGATGAATATGATAATTCATACAAGATTACATTTAGAGGGGTCCTTGTGTTCATAGGAGAAGTGGGTACCGATACTTCCTTGGTGGAGCCTAGAGTGGAGCTACCAATCCTCTCTTATTCTTCATTCTTCCTCTTCTCTTCTTCTTCTTTGTGGGATTCTTCTTCAATATTCTTTTGTTCCTCAACATCTTTGTGGGATTATTCTTCTTCGAGTATTTTTTTTATCTTCCTCAACTTTGCAGGTTTCATCGACTTTGTGGGATTTTCCATATTCATGTTTCTTTTTTCTTCTGTGACTTTACGGGTTACTTTAGTATTGCGGGATTCTTCATCTTTATGGGATTCTTCGTCCTCAACAACTTTGCGGGCCAGTTTTTCAAATGAATTTTCATGTTATTTATTTTTATTCATTTTATCCTCTACATCAAATAATTTCTTCAATGCTTCCTCATCTTTCTCTTGTTGAACCTTTTTCTCTGCATCTATCTTCTCTCGGGTGTCGACTACCAGCTTCTGTACCTATTCCTGAAAATGATTTTCCTTATTTCTTGTTTGTCTAGAAAAGGGTAAATATGGTGTATCCCCAATACATGGGATAATACTTCCTCATAGATTTTAACCCCCAGAAAAATATCCTCCTCTTCTTTGTCTTCATGTTGAAAAGGGGGAATCATGCTCAGAGTTTTATAATGATTAACTACGACTTTCTTGGGGTTGTTTCCATTTTTTGTCCCTTTACAAAAAATCAACTCTTTGAGAGCTATTACTTCTTTCTTTGCATGGGAACATTTTTTCAAGGTGTACTTCCCTAACTTGATAGGGAATCTGAGCCAACTTATTTTATTTCTTGTTTGTGGAGTTGTGGATATTCCTACTTCGATTGTCTACTATGCTACCTCCTAGTCTAATATCAGTTTGTATGGAACGTATCTATGAAACAGATGCGGAGGGTAACTGAAACCAAAGACTCAAATATAGGTATAATTTTGATCAATATACTAGATTGCAATTTCTTGTAGGGATTCTAGGGCTTCTCTTGACAACCTCTGAAGGTTTTGACCAAAACGTAAGTGATGTAATGGTACCATGAACCAATAAAAAATATAGAAAAAATGATCATTGTACTTACTTATCAACATATCTGAGAAATATCCATGAATGGGGGTAAATTAGGGGTCCATTTCCAATTCATTTTGGGAATAGGAACATAGGCACAAAAATCATCAATAAGAAAGGAGAACATACAAAAACTTGATTGTGTGCCTGCACATGTCTCTTGGACATTGAGGTTGATATTGGCTGATAGGATTAATGCCCAATTGAATGGTTGTCCTGCTTCCACCATTGAGTGTGCCATGGCTATCCATTTGAGCTTGAAATGTACACATCTCTCCCCCCCATGTAGTCTATAGATCATTATCATTAGTAGTTGATATGGCACCCTAAAGTATTGGGTATTATATATCCTACTGAGTTTGATGACGAAGGGTGTATATTCCTCCCACCAATCTTGAAGAACTCCTAATGGTTTCAGTTTTTCCTTCGCAAAGGCTTCCATGAATGCCTTATTAAGGAAGACCATGGGCTTTGACATTTGATAAATCCAATGAAAACTATCTAGTGTCAAAGGGTCTATTGGAGTCCCTTTCTTGCTGGTGAGTGTTTGAGCCTATGCATTCACATTCTCATATGCACATCTAGCTGCTTCATTATACGGTAAAACCATAGGTTGGGAGACAATAACATGAATACCACACTTCTTTATGTTCCGGTAAACCCTGATGTCCAGGTCATCTTCTGGAAATTCCCCATTGTTTAAGATTCATTATATGTCCTACCATACATAACATCCCTAAAGTCCAATGTTGTGACTGGTGTCTGATATTGTGATTGCGTTAGGTCCTTCCGTCTAAGTTGATATAGCAAGTGGTGATGTTCTTCCCCTACGTCTTGAAGCCTTTGACATATCTTCATTCCAAAGACATGTAGGATTCATAGTGTCGTAAGTTTTCGATAGTTTATGAAACACAAAATTCTCTTTGTTTACAAGTAACTCTATACTCTATCTCTCTATCGAAAAATATTAAATATGACTCCAATGATATACTACATTAATGCACATAAATTTTGTATTCTCTGAGAATTATTGGTGTATCATTCAAACAATCAAACCCCTGTTCAGTGCTCGGTCTATTTTTTGTCAAAATAATGAATGCATTAACTCTTCAAATTCACTACATGTGGGAAAAAGTGTGGGAGATGAACGTTTTTGTTACACAGGTTTGCGAGAAGAAATTCTCTGCGATTTGTGGTGTCCGATTGAATAAGTGAAATCATCAAATGTTTATCAGACGAGGATCATACATGGATATAGTTCTACATGTTTCATGGATTGTGGCTCACTATTTTGACAAGGAACTGCCAAAATTGATGTAATGTGAATCACCTGCGGGGTTTATTCTACAAGCTTTGTGGATTGTGGCTCACGAGAAATACAAAGAATTATAAAAAGCAAGTTGGTATAAATTTTCCACGGGAAACACTTTGTAAGGCTTGTGTATCACAGGTTGCATGTAAGTGCGCTAAGAAGTAAACATGTATTATGACATGGGAAATACCTATGAATAATTTCCTGCAAGCATGTTCTTTGCAGGTTGCGAATGAATATTTTCATTACCAACAAATGGTCCTACCAAAAATTCCTACAAGGTTTCTTCCATAGGCTTACGCTTCAATGATTTTGAGTAAGTACATATGTGTAGTAAATGTTTGAACAACACACACATAATATTTTCCACAATGTTTTTTGGTCAGGGTTTTGTGTTGGTTTAGTGAGTTTGTGGGGAAAACCACTCGTAATATTTTCAGCATTTCATTCAAAACAATAAATAACCCTTAGTACGAGAAACAAATCTCTTTTAGGTTTGTGGTTCACATGATATTTTTGAAAAGAATCCAATCAAGTGGAGAAGGATGTATTTTCAACAGTTATAACCTTCACACAAAGGATTATCCTACAAGACCTGTGGATTTCAACACTATTACAAGAGAGAGTATATTGTTCATTAGCTCAATTGAATATTCTTTATTAAGAAAGAATGACCAATCAAACAATATAGCTAAGGATATCTCCATATGTTTCATAGATGATAGCAGGAGGGGAAAAATTCCATTGTACTTAGCAGTTTAAACCTCAAAACACATCATGTATAGGTATAAATGTCTTGGGGGGGGGGATTCAATTTTCCTAAGAGAGAAAAATTTAATGGGAGTTGTTGCAGGTACAACAAACACCTCAACACCTCATTTGACACAACTTATACCAAGTGTGCTTCAATATTGGAGTTTCATTTCCTCTTACACCATCTACTTATTCTAACCACTATAGGTGTGCCTCACTACTCATTTAGATAACTCTACCCATCATCACACCCTTATTGGAGTCATATATACTTGTTCTCTTTCCCCACAACCTCTACCCAGTGGTCATCAAGATTAGTGTTGCATCTCCTCTTAAAACATCTACAAAATCTAGTCATTAGAGTTGTGTTTCACTCACACACTCAGATAACTCTACCTAGCATCACACCCTTCTAGAGTCATCTACACTTCTTCTCTTTCTTTGAAAAAATGATATTGTTGCAATCATCTCTAGATTCACTCTACATATCAACTTGCTATTGCACCTCTTGATATTCTCCATTTCTTTGTTGCACTACTACTCTGCATATTCATCTTATCATATTCTCCACTTTGAAAAAAATCATTTTTCATACTTTCGTCTAGTTTGATTGTACACTTTTTTGAGCAAACTTTCACTTTCTTGCCCTCCAAACACATCAACATTCAACAATTATGAGATTCAAGATTTCCCATCTACATCTCTTCCATTGTTACATATACTATAAGTACATCATATCTTTCTATTTCTCATAATCATCTCATCATCATTTCTAGGCACTACCACATGTGGTTATTAGAGTCTCATTTACTAACTTGATCCATGTCTCCTTAGAGATAATGTAATTCCATTCCCTCATAGCCTACATAGATGTATACAATTTAGTTAGCCTCTCTTAATCGAAACTACACAATATAGAGTCTTCTCTAATCCTAGTGCTACATCTCTCCCTGAATCAATAAATGATCCAGGTGAATATTGGTGGCCACCCACCTCTTTCAACTGACTCACATACAATTTTCATCTTGGCAGTTTTTTTCTATCTTTTCAAGTCCTAAACTTTCAGGGTCGTTTTGAGGCCCTAAACAATGTTTTTTGGGCTTGCCATAGACACTAAAGACAAAATCACACTGTGACAGAAACATGTGTATTCCTTGAATAAAAATTTCCAACGAGATATTGTGCGCCTAATACAAATATCATATGCAAAAGTTATGACCCCGGGATGTTGATGTACCAACTTATCCCATCGGGGCCCACATGATTTTTGGTGCTTCATCTCCTAGGGTTAGGTTTTTGGATTTCTATGGTTTTCTAATTACTTATTGATGCTAAAAAGTATTGGAGGCCTCATTGTAATGTTCTCAGGTGAATGCGCATAGTTGATACATCTATTCTCAAAGATTAACCACCACCATTCAATCAATATTGTTTCATTCCACATTTTATAGTTTCAACATATTTCTTTATTGAATAGAAGTTAAGTTTCATTATACCTATGTTATTGTTCATTGTATATATGTGTTAATGTTATATATATGTGTTTCATTTTGTTCTTCTCATAAATCTATATCAGTGGTATCAGAGCGGTCTTCTCTTCATTTGTTTCTCTACGCATGTTCCCAACGAGGTCGGGGTATAAGCAATTGGGAC
This sequence comes from Picea engelmannii, assembly GCA_009831015.1. Classification (NCBI taxonomy): domain Eukaryota; kingdom Viridiplantae; phylum Streptophyta; class Pinopsida; order Pinales; family Pinaceae; genus Picea; species Picea engelmannii. The sequence continues at coordinate 10,752 of ML806204.1, read as the reverse complement.
TTGAATCAATTGAACCTTTTCAAGATCGGCCTCACCAAACCCGATGATTGCTCACAGGGGAAGAAAAGAGAGACGATGGGGTAGGACATCCCTTTAAACTATTGCTCGAGGAATCCCTTGTGTGACAGAGGAACGCGATGATGGATAATTTTTCACAAATCCTTCAAAGATTGCAAACATGGGACACATCTTCCTTGAGTGGAGGCACAAACCCCTTCAAGGTACAAATCAATTTTTTATACTCTTATATTTGAAGGTAAAATAGATGCCGATGCTGTAGAAAAATGGTTAAACCTTTTAGAAGTGTATTTTTTGTCCATAACATTTTCGATAGAGAAAATGTTACATTTGCACTCCTTAAGGTTGCTCCCCATGTAAAAGATTGGTGGGATACTTTCTGTGAGAAAAGGGAAATAGAGGAATCTATATTATTTGTAGCCGCACCCACTTGGGGTTGTTTCAGGGATTCTATTAAGCAAAAATACTACCTTGTTGGAAGTTATGATGACTTATATACAAGATGGACCACACTGAAGAAGGAAATGGACCAAACAGTGCCAGAGTTCACCAATGTCTTCCATACCTTGCGCAAAAAGATGGGTATCAAATACTTTGAGTGACATCTAGTGCTCAAGTACCATGATGGTATGCATATATACATCAAGAAATAAATGGAGTTTCTGGACATCGCGTCCTTGGGCATTGCCTATCGACATGCTGTCAAAATTGGGCAAAATCTTAAACAAAAGACATGACAGTTTGGGTCTGCAAACTCCTCATAGTAGAAACAGGGAAAATGTTGGCACCCTAAAGTATTGGGTATTATATATCCTCATGAAAGCCTCAGGAAAACCAGTCTAAGTTGTAAACAAGGAAGGACAATGGGAAGACAAAGAAAGTAACATGCAAGTGGTTTGATTTCCATAAGAGCCCTTGATATAACATCGTTGAATGCCACTCAAAGTAGTCATTGGTGGCTGAGATGAAATCCTATGAATCAAATATGGGCTCTGACTCTGATTCAGAACCAAAAAAAGGGAGACAAATCATTGATGCATAACCCAGTGCCACCATTTCCACCACCAAGGTCCAACCCAGTGAAGGGTACTCCACTGCACTTCATCATTGATAGTGGTAGCCATAAGAACCTCATCTCATCAGAGTTATTCAAGCGGTTGGATCTCCCAACAAAACCACACCCAAAACCATACATCATCGTATGGCTCCACCAAGGGAGTGATCTTTGCGTCAACCAACAATGTCACATGCCCTATTGCATCAAGTCCTTCAAATATGAGGTATTGTGTGATGTATCCCGCATTGAAGTTTTTGATGTTATTTTGGGCCAAAATTATTTATGGAAATGTCATGTTGTATATGAGTCTAGGCCTCATAGTGTTATCATCACTTTTGATAGGAAATTGTACTAGATACTCGAGGTAGTACCACCTACTACCATTTCATTGATCTCTTCCAAGCAATGCAGGAAGTTCATCTCCCAGAATGAGAATTTTGTCTTCTTCATGATTCATGCTCAAAGTGAGAGAAAGGTTGTAGCCACATCCATGGCCTCTGTGGAAGGTCTCTCCACGTAGTAGAAGAAAGTGGATAAGGTCATGGAAGAATACAAATAAATCTTATCCTCATCCACTTGGGTACCTATGCACTTTCAGGTCAAGCACTCAATCAATCTAACCCCCAATGTACCACTACCCAATGGGTTAGTCTATCGTCGCTCTCTATCATAAAATGAGGAAATCAAGCACCATATCCAAGATTTTCTTGAAAAGGGGCACATCCGACCAATCTCATCACCTTGTGGAAGCCCAATGTGCTTGTGTAGAAGAAAGATTGGACCTCACAAGTATGCATTGATTACCAGGCCCTAAATAAAATCACAGTTAGGAACTGGTACTCAATTCTATGAATTGACAATCTCCTTGACCAACTCAAGGGGAAAAAATACTTCAGTAAGATTGATTTGAATTCCGACTACCACCAGGTCCCAATAGAATAGACCTATGTATGGAAGACTGCCTTCAAGTACAAAGAAGGTATTTTTGAATGGTTGGTCATTCCCTTTGTCTTAAAAAATGCTCCAACAACTTTCATGAGGATGATGGACGATATCTTATGGTGTTTCACCAATTATTTTGTGGTGGTGTATTTGGATGACATCCTCATCGTCTACAAGAGTTGGGTGGAAGACTTGCAACATATTCAACGTATTCTACACACTCTACGGTAACATAAGCTATATGCAAATTTAAAAAAATGATCCTTCAGGATCAATAGGTTCCAATACCCAGGGTAAATTGTTGATGAGTATGGGGTGCATGTCCATCCAGTCAAGATCTAGGTCATTCGTGACTAGCTAGCCCTGACCACACTCACTGAGCTTCAGAGTTTCTTAGGCCTTGCCAATTTCTATCGCAGGTTCGGGTTGATATTCTCCCACATTGCATGGGCCCTTAGCCAAGTGACTGGGCATGTTGGTAAGGAAAATTTCATGTGGGGCTAGTCGCAACTGAAAGAATTCAATGATTTTAAGCAACACTTGTGGTCAACCCCAATGCTCTCATTACCTAACCTAGAGAATCCTTTTGAGATTGAGATAGATGCTTCAAACTATGTTTTGGGAACAATTCTCACTCAACATGGACATCCCATGGCCTATCATAGTGAGACACTATTAGATATTGTCCATAAGTACCCCACTTATGACAAAGATATATAATCCATAGTACAAACCTTCAGCCAATGGAAGCATTATATTCTCGAGAATGAGACAATCATCCACACTGATCATAAGCCTCTGTAGTTCATGAGGACACAAGGAAAATTGTGGAATGACTACCACCAAAAGTGGTCCACATACTTGCAACAGTTCCATATCAACATCAAGTATAAGACAGGGAGCACCAACTTCATCGTTGAATGCCTTAGTTGACCTCTAGTTGCAACACTAACCATGTTGCTACACTCCTGAAAACATGAGACCTCTAGATGGCCCCAAATCTACAAGAGAGATCTTGATTACTCCTCTACCTACCATATTCTAAGCACAAACACAACTTTCAATCATTTCCATCTTCAGGAGGGGTTGTTGTGCCATCTGGGCCATATTTTCATCTTGTCAAGCGAGCGAGAGAAGCTGAGCTGGGAAGCTCAGTACAATTGGATGGCATGACACTTCAACGTATAAAATATAGTGGAAGTGTTGCAACAACATTTTTATTTCCCGAAAATTCGATAGGATGTCAACATGTATATCAAGTCCTACATAATCTGCTCCATTGCCAAATCGACCATTAAGAGAAAAGGCATGTACACCCCGCTACCTACTTCCGACATGCCCTAGGAGTCCATCTCGATGGACTACATGTCAGGCCTTCCTTCAACCAAATAGGGAAATGATTGTGTTTTTGTGGTTGTTGATCGATTTTTCAAGATGGCGATTCTAGACACCTGTAAGAAGAGCATCATAGTGGAGGTCACTACCAAGCTCTTCTTTGAATGAATGTGGGTAAATTTTGGTATACCACAAACCATCATCTCATATCAGGATAGTCAGTTCCTGAACACATTTTGATGGAGCCTCTAGTCATGGATGGATACCAAGCTCACCAAGTCCACGACCTTCCACCCCCAAATGGATGGCCAAACAAAGGTCGTCAACAGGATGATCATGCATATCATGCGCATGTACAATTCCAAGAATCCATGCACATGGGATGAGAGTCTTCCCTATGTTCAACATAGTTACAATAGAGCCATACATAGATCAACCAACCAGAACCCCTTTAGGGTGGGGTTGGGATTTCAACCATTGGGTCCCATGGATGTTGCACTACCCCTTGTGTCCAGATAGGAAGTGTTAGGGACCTAACCTCTCACGTATGTAAAATAATGTATTTGCATGTAATAAATGCCAATATTAATAAGGCCTAGCAATAAGGAAGAATAAGTCTAATGTAAGAAGACCTAATAGAATACTCTTCTTCTAGAAGGATATCCTCTGGATTGTTCTTTTGGATAGACATATAGGAGTATAGGGTATGATAATTTTTGTATTGGATATTATTGTAATATATATCTACTCTGTTGGAGGTTTCCCCCTTGAAGAGGTAAGTGAACATTTCTCTCAGTAATCAAAGTCCTCTTTCTATTGGATTACTAAGAGGGGGGGGGGGTGAATTAGTAATAGAGCAATTTAATATTTTTTCACCATAAAATGCAAGTGTTATATCAATGTAGCATTATCATCCAATAGTTGCAGAGTAAATAAACAATGAAAAAATGAGCAATCATACACATACATAGTACACCAGTGTTTTACGTGGAAACCCAAAGCGGGACAAAAACACATAATGCTTTTTCTTATATGTTTTTAAGAATTACATTCATTGGAAGCACCAAGTTCCTTTGTTTTCCAGTTGCAACTGAAAGGAGGATCCAACCCCCTATTTTCTCAGGTTACAACCTGAGGGAAGCTCCAACTCCGCATTTATCCGGCTACAACAAGAAGGAGGCTACAATCCTCTAGTTTCTCAAGATACAATCTAAGGGAAGCTCCAACTCCCAATTCTCTGGCTACAACCAAAAGGAGGCTACAACCCCATATTTTCTTTAGCTACAACTAGAAGGTGGCTACAACCACATGTCCTTTCCCCGTTTAACCGCATTGACATAGAAGTAGAATGATGAAACCACTGTCACACTATCACTGTGAGATATACTACTGTAAACCTGTACCAATCATCCTGCACTAAACAACCTATACCAAGAACCTGAACCATGCATCAACCACGCATCAAACTGTACCTCAACCTTTAATCAACCTATACCATAAACAAGTGCATCAACCATGCACCAACCTGTACCTCAACCTGTACCACGAACAAGTGCATCAACCATGCACCAAACCTGTACAAATAACATGTCACAACAACCCATCCAACCAACCTATCAAAAAAACATGTCTCATCAATCTTATCAACCAAATCAGATCTTCTCACCAATATCAATCACCAAGACGACTCTCAAATATGTGCATCAACCAAGAATAACACAACAACTCATAATCATCACCAAGATCAAAATGTGCTTCTAATAATATACCGATACAAGTATGCTACATCATCCATAAAACATGTGTCAAAAATACTACTAACAAGTGCCTCCAACCATGTACCAAGTATGTACCAATCATGTATCAACTACTCATCAATATGTACCAACATCATCAACTATACGCCTCATGTATGTGCCAACTGATCAACTACTTGTCTCAACCATGTACCCAACATATACCTCAACCAAAAGCCCTCATCCATTTCAACATCCAAATATTATTTGTAACTCTGTAATAGAAATGGTGTATATGATCACATACCTGCAAACCTTCCTTAACCTTAACAACAAGACACTAGTATTTTCATCAAAGTTTACTTTAGTCTCACATGACTAGTTTTGGATTAGTCAACAACCCTAAATTAAAATAATCATAACTATGTCCATATAATGAATAAATATATGAAAATGGTACACAATGTTCTTCAGTGTGTTTTATGCAATTCCTCTAAGTGTCACTACTCCGAACCTCTCAGAAAAGGAGTTATAGAAAAAATGACATACCTTGTTGAATTCTGGCTTATTCTACAGAGCAAACTTGTAGAGCATGCCCCACACATAATATTTTTTTTATGGATATTAAAATTGTACAAAGAATACTGAAGAATTTACTCTAACCAACACATTTTGTCTTACTTAATTTGTATCCATTATGAATAATTTATGACGTTTTTACCTGAAACACCTATTTTAGACTAGTTTCAGGACTAGCCATAAACCCTATTTTCCACGGAGTGTAACTAAAAAAATAAAATGCCCCACAAGCTGAAATTTATACCACAACTACTTGGATATGTTTCCTCAATGGCCTCCCAATTGCACGGTCAGAGTAATTCTATAAAAAATGTTATTTCGAAAATGGTCAGATGACCTGTAAATAACATACCTTAGAAAGCATCATCAAAAGAATTTGTCCTCCCTTGAATTTCGGCCTTATTTACTTCACCTTCCCTTTGAAATTAGGCTTAGATATCCTTTGGTTACCTCAATCACTTGTATATATTGAATATTCTCAAGTTTTATTAAAATGAGAGAACCTTTCCTCTTCTTTATAGTTTTATGTAGCTTCCTCAAGGGGTTACCCTTTAACCATCTTAACCCACTTTCCTTATTTTAGGGTTAACCCACTTATAACCACTTGCCAACTTAGTAATTTATCCATTAAATTTATTATTTAAATAATTTATTTTGTATTCACTTTGAATTATAGTAAACTCATCACTTCACTTTATTATTAACCTTCTAAAATCTCTTAAACCACTTTTGACTACTTTGACCTTTTAGGGATTCTAGATAACTCATGAGGGTTCTCCAACTTCACATGGACATAACTCTCTAACCGAGAGGAGTTATGTGACATTACACAAACCAATATAAATTAAATGACATATACTATCCATCTAGAATAGTCTTTTCTGCAAATATATCAAAACTCATACCATTATCCATCAAACAAACTTGGGTCCATTACCCAAACCTGGGTTCTCCAACTTGTCATGGCCATAAATATCTAATCATTAGGAGTTATGTGATGTCCACATAAAATTATAAATGGAATGACATGTACTATCCATCTAGTATATTAATACCTTAAAATATATTAAAACACATACCATTATACATGGAAAAACCATGAGTCCATTACCCAGACCTTTGTGCTACCAGAATTCGCTACTAGAATTTATCCAAGGGTTGACATCAATCACTAAGGGTTGACATCAATATACAATATCACTCTCCAATCATTGAAATCAATGACAACCAAAACCCCATACGATATGTCCATTAACCTAAGCGAACTATCTGACAATCCCGCCCTTTGGCATTAATGGAAACACCAACATTGATGGTAACACTTAGTCATGATGACATTCATGCTTATACTCCTCATCAATGTTTCTATCTCTCTGCATTTGACATAAATGTAAAAGGGCATCTCCCTTTAGGGCTGGTCCCTCTGACTGAACTCTTCTTGGGGATGCTCCCCCTGTCTACATGCCTTTGATTTTTATTTGTGTTTATAAGCCTCTACTGACTCTCTGTCCCTTCATATGAATAATATCTCCCCCTTTGACAAAGGGTATCACTTTGAAGTCATCTCACTCATTCTTCCCTTGTGAAAATTGCTCCCTTTGGAAGCATTCCTCTATTCTCTCTCTCCAAGCATTTACCTTTGCATCTGATAAATCTCTCCCCCTTTGTCATCAATGCAAAATGTATCTTTCCATTTGCGGTTGCTACCCCTAACATAAATCTTCCTAAAACTGATCTCGCAACTTGAATTTTCCTATTTATGGTGCTTCCTTGTGTACATATAAGACATATAAGATAACCATTCAAAAGCATTCATTTTGGAGTAGAAATTACTCCTAGTCTCTGGAAAATATACTCAAAGGATTGTTGTGGAAGGGATTTTGTAAAGATGTATGCAACTTGTTCTTTTATGCGCACATATTCAAGTCCGATATTCTTCTCTGCAACCTATTCTCATAGAAAGTGATACTTTATTGGAATGTGCTTCGTCTTGGAGTGAATCACCGGGTTATTTGAGATATTGATGGCACTTGTATTATTACAATATATTGGAATGGGCTCATCATACTCAACCTGTATATCTGTCAATGTTTGTTTCATCCATAGAACCTATGTACAACATGTTGGTGTTGCAATATACTTTGCCTCAACTGTAGATAAGGACACTGGTGATTGTTTCTTACTTATCCAAGATACTAAACACTCACCTAAGTAGAACACTTCTCCACTCATGCTTCTTCGGTCATCAATGCAACCTACCCAAGTAGCATATGTGTAGGAAATAAGTGATATATCCTTTCCTTTTGGATACCATAATCCAAACTCTTATGTTCCTTTGAGATATTTCAATATCCTGTTCACCGCTACAACATGTGATTCCTTTGGTGCTGTTTGAAATCATGCCACCTGTCCAACTTCATGCATTACATCTAGTCTGGATGTTTTCACATATAGTAATCTACCAATCATTGACCTATATTTCTTCTGGTCTGTAGACTTTGAATCATCATCTTTTCTCAATTTACAATTGGTTTGCATAGTAGTGGTAACTAGTTTGCAATATTCCGTTCTGAACCTCTTTAACATTTATCTGATATACTTAGTTTGAGAAATAAAAATTCCTTGGTTTTTTTGACGTATCTGAAGACCCATAAAGAAGTATAGTTCTCCAAGTAATGGAATTGTAAATTCATTCTACATATCCTTTGCAAATTTATGGCTTAACTTGTCATCAATACTTCCAAAAATAATATCATCAATATAAACTTCAATTAATAAAATACCATCTTGAGTTACCTTGATGTAGAGGTTGTTGTTTGCACTTCCTTTTCTAAACCCTACCTGTTGTAGATATTTATCCAGTATAGAGTACCATGCTCTAGGAACCAGTTGTTCACTGTAGACTTCTTCTTCAAGTTTCCCATTCAAAAAAGATGATTTCACATCCATATTTGTCCATACTGATCAAGACTCTGGTACACAACTATCCATAATTTTGACACATATGTCACTGCACTATCATGAAGTAATACTTCAACTGATTAATCTATCATATTGTACTTCTTATAACAGAATGCACTGAATCTGTCTACTCAAATTATGCAAGCTGCTCGAAGGATGGTTCTCTGGTCTGTCACAACTATCGCATAAACTCTCCCTATCCAATATTCATGTTACCCGGGACTCTCTAAGTCGGATGGCTCAGAACAATTCCTTCTCTGATGTGTATTCATCATCATCTTTATTGGTAGATTCATCATCTCTTTGAGCTCTGAATTATTTCTTTCTGTCTTTGGATTCATCTTTCACTACAATGCCTGAAAGTACAATCTCTTGAACCTATTCCTTATTTATCCATCCTTCTTTTCTTTCAATTATTTTCCAAACCTTTTTGTATCTGACATATTCATTTTTCTCTGTATAATTTTCTTCATCTTGTTTTACTGTCAATCTTGCGATCTCTGGGACTTGGTATTTATTCACTTGTTCTTCCTATTTTCTTATCCATACTTTCTTATCTCTGATATCAGTGCTAAATTTCATGAAAGTATCGATCATGCTTCTACAATCACTAGCTATGTGTCCATAGTTATGAAATTTGTAACATTCAATGTTACGTGGGGCCACATAGGAATTTCTTGCTTGAAATGTTTTATAATCCTTGCAATATGCAACCTTATGTCCAAAATTAGTACAATAAAAACAATGACCATAAAATAAATTTGCATACCTGAGAGTGAATGATCTTCTTTGTGGAGTAGTACTTTTGGATTTTTGCCTTAACTGATCATGTTCATGATTGAATCTTATTTGTGAATTGAACATTGATGGTCTTCTTGAAGATGTATCTTCAATAGTTTTCTTAGATTCTGGTTGACCATGATTCCTTCCTTTGAGTACTTCTGCATAACTCTTTCTATTTTCTTCATTCCCTAGAGTGCTTCTCTTCATTCTCTATAACTGATGTGTATGTTTTTGTCTCTTCAACGTTCTTGTTGAGCTTGATGATTTTACTTCTCAATGTGACAACTTCTTCTTCAAGCTTCTCAACCTCTTCTTCTTTCTTTATTATATGAGACTTCATGACTTCTTCTGTTCTTTTCACTTCTTCAAGCTAGATTTTTAATGTGATTATTTCTTCTTCAAGTCCTTTCTCTTCCTGACCAAACTCTTCCTCAAATTGTTTTAGATAATTAGTTCTTTCCCTAAGATGATTTGTCAATATCTTCTCTCTCATTTCCTCTTCTTCCTTTTGTGATGCTATGTTGGCTTCCAAATACTTCTTTTGATATTAAAGATTTTATTCGATCTTTATGGATTCTTCAAGCTGATTTCTTAATCTCTTGATGACCTATTGAGATTCTTTAAAAATCTGAACACTTTCCTTTTGTTTCATCAATTATTTCTTGAGTGACTTGTTTTCTTCTCTTTCTTTTCTTAGTTCATCTAAAGCACTAATCAATTCTACCTCATAATTGTCTTCTTTTTCAATTTGTTTTTCTGTCTCATTTCCTTCATGGCATTCTATTTCAAGATGTCCACATTTTTCACAATTAAAAAAGAACAACATACCTATGTTGATTATGTACTCTTCATCTTCTGAATCTATTTGACACGGTGAACATATTTCTTCTTGATATGTACCTACATCTTCTTTGGAATTTTCTGAATTTGCGATGGGTGAATAATATATGTCATGTAACTTATCCCAAAGTTATTTGGCTAATGAGAATTTACCAACATTTTCTCTTACCGGATTAGGTAATTATTCCCAAATGAAATCCATTGCTATTTTATTATTCTTCTTCAATTCTTTCTTGGTTGCAGTCTTTTCCCTTTTTGAACAATCATATCCTGTAATGACTGATAGCCAAATATAATGCCCCTATTCTTGTAAAAATGCTTTCTTCCATATGCTCCACATCTCATACTTTAAACCATTCTGACCATTAGACAGTTGTACTCCATTCTCAGAATAATCACATGATCTCCTTCCAGTGGTTGAAATGTTTCTTGAAAGAACCAACTCTGATACCAATTGTTGGATTACTAGGGGGGTGGGGGGGTGGGTGTGAGTCAGTAATA
>ML806203.1:199076-222071 GCA_009831015.1 Picea engelmannii | reverse complement strand
TAAAAGATTGATTTTATTTGTATTCATTCAAGTTAAATAAATAAGAGAATGATATTTTATCTACATCATACAATTTGTGTTATACATGTTTATGAATAACTAATTGAACTGCATATATATTATTAAGTTAATTTAGTTAATCTATGAAAGTGTGAAAAGTATCCAAAATTTACAGACACTCATTCACCCCCACTCTTAGTGTTAGTACGTGTTTCAACAACTCCCACCCAAAAAAGGGGGTGGGGGGATATTGTTTATGGAAATGTGAATACAACCCATGAATACTAGGTTCAAGCAGAAAGAAAATATCAGTGGTATTATGAACTAGCTTGGGGCTTGGTGTTGGGCCATGGTGGAGTCACCAAAAAACTTAAAAGTAAAAAATAGATTGGGAGCCAAATTGTTACTCACACCTCAAATGAGTGAAATGGCTAATTTGAGCTAGCTTGAGTTGGATAGGATCTAAGAATAAGGATGTGAAAGAGAAAATATATACCAATAAGAGAGGAATCGTTAATCTAGTTTGATGTATTTATGTTTGATTCAAAGGATTTAACCTCATTCTTAATATTTTTCCCATATGCCATTACAAAAGAAAAGAAAGTGGTTCATTTATCCAATTTGTTTCATGTAAGCTATTTATCTTGTTTAGACCAGTGCATTAAATTAAGAGAGTGATATTTTCCCAAAACAAAAATGGTTCTTCAACTCGTTGTCTCTAGTGAGATTAGTGGCTACGTTGTTTCCTACAAGTTCATTGTTTTCCCTTAGAAAAATAAAGATGACTAAGCTATGAAAAGGAGTAAGGGGGAAAGGGTTGGCCACAATTTGGATAGGAATCTAGCTTGCAACTAGTAGAAAAAAATTAAAACATAGGAACACAAGGAGTAAACTAAACAAAGGGGTAGGGACCTATTGTGCACTTGTGTTTTTCATGGAGAGGGAAAACAAGAGTGAGTCTCCCCAAATTCGATAATATTTCAAAGAAAGTGAAATGATATGTTATGAAAAGGAAAAAAAAACAAAATATTAGATTTAAGATAAAAAAAAAAAACAGAGAGTGGGTATCCATAAAGTTCCCTTAGAATTAAAAAATATAGACACCCCAACTTGTAAGGTGTTAATCCTCTTTTATAGGATGCTTGGTGGAAATGTAGTCTTCTCACTTCATGTTGCTCCAAGCTCCAAGCCATTGAAACTGAGGAGAAGAGAAAGAAAATGAAATGGGAGAAAGTGAATGAGGTAGATGTGTACACAAGAGATGATGCAACCCAAAGCAAGGGGGTGGGGGTTAATAGGGGCATAGACATGGTACGAGAATGCCAAATTTACATGCACTAGTCCTCCTTTGGTTGGTCAATGGAAATGAAGTCTTCTTGGTTCTCACTCCACGTTGCTTCAAGCTCCAAGCCATGGAGACTAAGGCCAAGATAAGGAGAATGAAATCAGAGAAAGAGAATGGTGTAGATGTGATTCAAACCTGAAACAAGGGGATGAAGGTGAGAACCCTAATTGAATCACCATAAATAAAGGATTATCTATATCATGGAAACAAACAATGGAGATTTCCTTTAGTAAATGGTGGATGGAGACTAAGGCCAAAAGAAAGAGAAGGAAATAAGAGAAAGAAAATGAACTAGATGTCTGGGAAAATGATGATTCAACCCAATGGAAAGTGGGGTGCCATGAGTATGAACATGGTGCAAGGATTCTAGTTTTCAAACCACAAACAAAATATGAGGGTAAGAACCCTAATTAAACCTCCATAAATAAAGGGTTCTCTCCCTAATGGAAAGGAACAATGGAGATGACCTTAAGTAAATGGTGAAGAATATGGATCCTTGTGAAAGTATATTTCTAAATGGAGGTGCCAAATGATATGATGGAAGTCATGGAGGTCCTCACACCACTCTTTCACTCCTATAATTTTAAAATAAAGCAATGATGCAAAGTGGAGGGGCCATGGATGACCAAGTAAACTGCAAAAACCTATATAATGAAAGGGAGACGAAAAAACTTCAGAGAGGGGAGTAAAAACTCCATGAACAATGATAGAAATTTAAGGGAAAGTAGACTAAAAAGTCCCTGAGGGGAAGAAATGATTCCCAAGATGAGTTGAAGGCTAAAGACAAAGAAATTGAACTATAAAGTAAAATAATTGAGCCTAATTTATTGGAGAAGGAAATGAAAAATATGCCAATGGGTGAATCTCAAGATTTTGGGAAAAAACACTCTATACTATGTGAAAAAAAAAAAAAATCAATTATATGTTCCATGAAAAGATAACAAACTATCACATATTAATGTGACACAAACTCTTGAATGAGAAAAATATTGTAGAAAGATTTACAAATTCAAAAATATCAAAGGAAACAAAGGGTGGAAAGACTCTGAAAGGTAAAAAATGACGTCAAAGGGAAAAGGAGTGGGCCCACTGATAAACACGAAACTAAAACAAGTAAAGGGATCCTCCACTAAAGTAATTTAACTAAATGCGTGTGTCCTACACATTGATCTAAGTAATTAAATTCAATATTCTTGATTGGTCCTACATAATAAGGTATTCCAAAGGTCGAACCATCAATATTGGGATCACCGCCAAGACCATTGCTAAGTAGTTGATGATAACCATGTTCTTTACCAACTCGCCACTTGAAATTAGCACCAAAATAAGATTCTACACCATCTTATGTCGAATATAATTTAGGGGCATAACATTCTTATTTAATGAATGGAATACTTTGATTAAATCTGTTGCACTCTTGAAATCCTAAGACAATTCTCATGTCATTAGTTAGTACTACACAATTAATTAAGCAATAAGTATCAATCCTTTTTATGATGATGGTACTTGTTATCGCACAAGTTGTAGGTTGGGAAAAACCTGACCCAAACCAAAAAATAGAAACAACTAAGGGAAAACCTACTCATTGTAAACTTAGATAGTTATTCCCTCTAATTTAGAGACGAAGTGATCACCTCATGGGGGGTATCCCGATGACGCTGGGGAATGAGATGGAAAATGAAGAGATGAAGAAGATTCCCCCTATAGGTCAATGATGGAATGTAAGAAGGTATTGAAAAGAGTCTCGTAGATGGTAGAAGATATGCCACAACGTAGTATACTTTCCAAGTAGTGATTGTACCTGCTCGAGAGACAAGGAAAACACGGATACAAGCCCAATAATATGTTAGAAAACAAGTTAATTTTTTTGTCCCTAATTGCAGCAGTAAACAAAAATATACATCAGCAAAAAAATGATAATAAGAGTTGCGAATGAAGTTTCTAAAAGTCTAGTTAATATTGCAAGAGACAAGCTAGCAATGACTAGTTAACTCAAGTATGAAAGAGCAACACTTTAACATGAAACAAGGATGTAATAAAATAATATTGCAAAGATATGAGTAATAAAACAAGAATGAAGCGACCAAAATGGAGGTCAAAGAAAGAGAAGAGAAACACTAAGCCAAAAGATTTTATAGTGAAAATCTTTGAGGAAGAACCAAATAATTTGTCACTAAAATATGTACAAAAAATATGCATTGTGGCACAACATTGGAAATACAAAGGATGAATTAAGGAAAGAAAGCTAAAGTAAGGATGACTGCACCAAGGCACTAAGGATAGTAAGTGCCAGGGTTGTCTTAACAAAAATAAAGTAATAAAGTAGGGGTTGAAAATCATATAATATGAACACACTATATCTAGTCGAGGTAAATAACTCAAGGATGAGACTACCTACAAGGAAAAGCTGGAATATAGTAGACTTGAGAAACACTACAAACATGGTGGTTTCTATTGACTATGGAAACATAGTATATTTTGGGTACGACTACAATGATTGTAAAGAAAGATCATGGAAAATATGCTAAAAGTGGCCTAATTATATCAAAGGGCCAAGAGGATAAAGGGACATTGAAAGGGAAAAGTGAATGTCAAGAGACCAAAAAGAGGGGGAAAAGGTGAGAGGACAAAAGGGAAATTGAGAGACAAAAAAGAGGGTGGTGGTGTGAGATGACAATAGGGAAATTGAGAGGCCAAAAGAAGGGTTGAGAGGATAAAAGGAAGATCAACAAGGAAAGAGAGGGACAAGAGGATAATGCTAGGAAAAGACACCATATCAAGGGCGAAGAGGATAAAACAAAGTTTGAGAGGTTAAAGGGATCAAAGAGAAACAAAAATCCTTAAGGTTTTTCAAGGAAATTTTTTAAGGAAGAGACAAAGCATTTGTCACTAAAAAATTAAACAAAATTCCCCTGGACAAAAAGGAAGATTACCCCAAGGGACAAAGGACAAGAAGTGCCAAGGATGACTTAAAACAAAATAAAGAAAACACTAAATTAGGGTTTGAGAGACATGGAATATGAACACACTACCTATGGTAAAGGGAAATGACTCATGGATTAGGTTACCTACTAGGTAATGGTAGGATACAGTAGTGAGAAATGATACAAACGTGGGGGTTTCCATTTCCTATGGAAACAAAGTAGGTTGTGGGGAACACTACAACAATTATAAAGTAAGAACACCACAAAGATACTAAAATACGAAAAATGATGCAAAAGGGCCAAGAGGTAAGGCATATAACTATTATGGAGCAATGGAAAGTTGCGGTGTGGCACATTGTGAAGGGTATGTAGGTTGAGAATCTATTCCCATAAAGGGGAAACCAAAAAGCAGTGAGGAGGAGTGGATAGAGAAAACTTGGAATGACAAGAAGAAACAAATCCTCCTATAGAAATTCCATTAACGAATGGTATCCCACTACAAAATGAAGGAATTCAGAGAGAACCTCAATAATTGGAGATATCAAAGAGAAGCAAGGATTCCTCTACTACACCTCCATGAAGAGAGTGTGCTTGGTTGTTGTGAGAAGGATTGAAGGAGAATGCCAAGATACTCCATTAGTTTATGAACCCACTAAATAAACGAAAAAACAAAATATCCAAAAAGAGATGAATGCAAAAACAAAAGGCTTGATGGAGCGACATGGTTGAGTGGAGATGTAATATAGCTATTAATATTTGAATGCAATAAAGATTCCAGAAGATTCATAAGATAGCGGTGCACCACTACAATAAAAAGGAGGATACCAAGTTGATCCAGTGCCCAAAATAATTATAAAATAAGGAAAAAGAAGAGGGAGCAATCGCTTGTAGCAAAGAGTACACTTGCAAAAGTGAAAAGGATAAAAAGAAATAAATTCAAGGGGAAAGGGTAAGGACAAGAGACGTATTTTACTGAAAACTACATCATAGGGTCCAAGAGATCAATACAAACGAAAAGAGAAAAAAAATCGAGGTGGGGGCGACCTACAAAGATTATTTAGGCAATGACAATGCCAACTGAAAGAAGAGGGATGCCACAATAAATATTAATCGCCTAAGGGAGGTAGGGGGTAGATAGACACCCCAAAAGCCAAGGAACAATAAGTACTATTTTCAAAGAGAATTAAACACATACTCATGAGAGGATCCGTTGAGGGACAAGGATATCCAAGAGGGCTCATCAATGGAATTATCCTAGCTAGGTAGGGAAGCCCTAACAATGAGAAGGGAGGGTGAAGGAATTGGGAACAATGAGAGGAGGGATCTAGGGAAAATAACACTCCCACCCAAAAAAGGAGAGGGGGTGGGTTGGAGGGGGGGTATGCTTTCTATGGAAGTGTGAATCCAACACATGAATAGTGGGTTCAAGTCACAAGAAAACATCAAAGGTATAATGAACCAGCCCATGGCTTGGTGTTGGGCCATGGTGGAGTCACCAAAAAACTTAAAAGTAAAAAATAGTTTGGGAGCCAAATTTCCACTCACACCTCAGATGAGTGAAATGACTAATCTGGAATAACTTGAGTCGCATAGAATCTAACACTAAGGATGTGAAAGAAAAAATATATACCAATAAGAGAGGGTTTGTTAATCTAGGTTGATGGATTTATTCTTGATTCAAAGGATTTATCATCGTTCTTCATATGTTTCCCATATTCCAGTACAAAAGAAAAGAAAGTGGTTCATTTATCCAATTTGTCTCATGTAATCCTATTTAACTTGTTTAGACCAGTGCATGAAATTAAAAGAATGATATTTTCCCAAAACAAAAATGGTTCTTCAACCCATTGTCTCTAGTAAAATTAATGGCTAAGTTGTTTCCTACAAGTTATTGATTTCCCTTGGAAAAATAAAGATGACTAAGCTATGAAAAGGAGTAAGGGAAAGAGGGTTGGCCCCAAGTTGGATAGGAATCTAGCTTGCAACAAGTAGAAAAAAATCGAAACATAGGAACACAATGAGTAAACTAAACAAAGGGGTAGGGACCTATTGTGCACTTGTGTTTTTCATGGAGAGGGAAAACAAGGGTGAGTCTCCCCAAATTCCATCATATTTCAAATAAAATGAAATGATATGCTATGAAAAGGAAAACATAATAAAATAAAAGCTTAGATTTAAGATCAAGAAAAACAAAGAGTGGGTATCCATAAAGTTCCCTTAGAATTGAAAAATATTGACACCCTAACTTGTAAGGTGCTAATATTCTCTTATAGGATGCTTGGTGGAAATGTAGTCTTCTCACTCAATGCTACTCAAAGCTCCAATCTATTGAAAATAAGAAGATAATGAAAATGAAATGGGAGAGAGTTAATGAGGTAAAGGTGTACACAAGAGATTTTGCAACCCAAAGTAAAGGGGTGGGGGTAAGAGGGGCATAGACATGGTGCAAGAAAGGAAAATTTCAATGCACTAGTCCTCCTTTGGTTGCTCAGTGGAAATGTAGTCTTCTCGGTTCTCACTCAACGTTGCTTCAAGCTCTAACCCATGGAGACTAAGGCCAAGATAAGGAGAATGAAATGGCAGAAAGTGAATGAGGTAGATGTGTAAGAGAGTAGTGATGCAACCTGAAGTAAAGTGGGCAATGAGAGGATCTAGGTTTCAAATCACGAACAAGGGGATAAAGGTGAGAAACCTAATTGAATAACCATAAATAAAGGATTCTCCCTATCATGGAAACAAACAATGGAGATGACCCTTAGTAAATGGTGTATGGAGACTAAGGCCAAGAGAAGGAGAATGAAATAAGAGAAATAAAATGAAGTATATGTGTAGGCAAATGCCGATGCAACCCAAAGTAAAGGGGGTTGCCATGAGTACGATCATGGTGAAAGGATGTTAGGTTTCAACCCACAAATAAAAGATGAGGGTAAGAACCCTAATTGAACCTCCATAGATAAATGGTTCTCTCCCTAATGGAAATGAACAATTGAGATGACCTTAAGCAAATGGTGGAGAATATGGATCCTTGTGAAAACATATTTTTGAATGGAGTTGCCAAATGATATGATGGAAGTCATGGAGGTCCTCACACTACTCTTTCACTCCTAGAATTTAAAAATAAAGCAATGATGCAAAGTGGAGGGGCCATGGATGACCAAGTAAACTGCAAAAAACTATATAATGAAAGGGGGGAGAAAAACTTCAAAGAGGGGAGTAAAAGCTCCATGAATAATCATATAAATTTAAGGAAAAGTGGACTAAAAAGTCCCCAAGGGGAAGAAATGATTCCCAAGATGAGTTGAAGGCTCAAGACAAAGAAAAGGAACTTTAAACTAAAATAAGTGAGCCTAAATTATGAGAGAAGGGAATGAAAAATATGCCAATGGGTGACTCTCAATATTTTGGCAAATATTTTGGAAAAAAATACTCTATATTGCATGAAAAACAACAAAAATCAATTCTATGTTCCATGAAAAACTGACACACTATCACATATTAATGTGACATAAACTCATGAATGAGAAAAACAATGTAGAATGATTGTTATAACTCAAAATGCCACTTTTGTGCATCCTTAATGTTGACCCACTCATTCATACATCTTCCAACTGATTTTTCCAGAGTTCTTCTCAAAAAACAACTTTTTTCCTGGCATACATGCCCTGTTGTATAGGAAGAACTCATAAATACGCTAGCTGCATACCTGAAAGCCTGCGTACATATGCTTACCGCACTACTGAAAGCACGCTTGTACTCTAAAAAGTGACAAAAAAAAATATAAAATCCATGCTTTCCAGTGGAGTTTATGAGCTATCTTATGTTTTTCAACAATATTACCTCATATAGCTGTTATGGAAACAAATTAACCATATTTTGTTCATATAAATAGGGCCCTAGGGGGGTCATTTGGATATATAAAACAAGAGACAAAAGAACTATTCCAAATTTTCTCCCTTTCTTTACCAAGCCTTTTGCATTTGCTCTGAGGTTTATCCTCGACATTCCCTTCCATCCATATTCCTTATACCATCCATCCTTTCCCCTTGTATCAACATGTTGGTGGTAAAGATTGTATTTGGAATAGTGCACTTGGAGACACAGTAGAGGAACCCCGACAAGGTTCTTGGAGTGGTGCCAACAAATTTAAGGTTGTAACTCCAATTTTGTTATTAATAAAAGAGAAAATTTATTGTCATATATCCTATGTCTATGTGTTTTTGTTTATGAAGCTTTGGGAGGAGGCCTGCAGTGGTGTGTGGTTTGGGGTAGAATAGAGCCTTTTTCTATCTTTTAGGGTGTCAAGGCTCTACCTAGTCGCTAGACCTAGATTAGAGGGATTTTCCAATACTTTATCATTTAAATATTCCTTCTTGATTTTAAATATTCCTTCTTGGAATATTTAAATGCACGTGCATCGCTAGACACTCCAAGATGCACGTGCCCTTCAAGATGCACTACATGCTCCAAGGGTGCCACTCGCCTCTTTCCATTTTATTTGCACAACGTGCCCTTCAAGACGTAATACGTGCTCCAAGGGTGCCACTCGCCTCTTGACTGAATTTGGTAGACGTCAAACCCCTGAATTCAATACTCTGCGAGGTGATCTTGTGGGAGACTAAGGGCCTAGAATTGATTCTCAATCTGGTATGTTGTACAAGATTCTCCCAGATGCACCATGATTGAATTTTGACAAATCCAAAAATAAGGTTGGGCCTCATGCCGACAGTATAGTAGGCTCGACACAAAGTAAGCCCACATATCAGTGGACTAACCAGTTGCAACAGTTATCGATTCAATAGACTATGGTTAGTCAGACTCCTGCTTCGGCTGCCCCCATAACCCAAATGTCAGAAGTACACAGTGTACAGTTGAAGAACCCCAAGGGTAACCAACACCCTGAGGGAAAGAGGAAATCCAAAGGAAATAAGGGTAAGGGGGATAAAAAGGTTGTGAATAACCCTGACAAGGGTAAAAATGAAAAGAATAAGGTGAAGTTTCCATGTAATATTTGCACAGGGGATCACTAGACTCACCAATTCCCACGGATTGAGGAAGCCTAGAAGATTTTGGCACAACAACAACTTGTTGTGTTAACTAACCCTTTCCCACAAGGACAAAATATGGCTCAATCTTCCTCATCCACGAATGCACCTGGGAGGAATAAGGGAGCCCCCATGCTTAATGCTAATAATGGAGCCGCAAACATATACATGATGAGATCAGATGCTCATCTTCATACTAGGGATCATGATTAAGGAATGTCGAAATCTATTGACAAGGGCAAAGAAGCTTCCAACCCACCACCTCCTCTTCATATTGGGAAGACTGTGGGAGAAACTATGACTCACATTCCTAAGGGTGCATTTAAGAATGCTTCTCACAATTTGAACGCAAGGGTTGCTCATAATTACTTCATCATGGAGGATCTATCACAAAGTCCTTGTGCGATGTTTGGTCTAGAAGTTCTCTAGAGCTTCCCCTCGTAGAGAAAGGTATTGTTGTCCACCTTCGATGCTTTCGAGACAACTAACTCGAGAACTATTTTTTTTACCTACCAATTATAAACCTCGCTTACCTCACCATGTCACTTTCTAGATAGTAGTGGTTTATGCCACGAAATCACTGACACATAACATTTTCTCCACGACGGTAGACGAGGGTGCCTTGACTTGCATGATGTCGTTGGCATGTTGGAAGGCCATTGGCCAATCCGATTTGTCTCTATCGCTGAAGTTGTTAACTGCGTTTGACGATCGTTCTTTTAGACTACATGGCATAATCCCCTCCTTCCTTGTGCAGTTGGAGGGAAAAACTCTGTGCGTCGAGATAGAAGTAGTCAATGCGCTTCTCGAATACAATCTTTTTTTAGGTCATAATTGGACCTACGAAATGACAACAGTTGTATCCATTATTTTTTGGGTCTTATGTTTTCCTCATGAAGGCCAGATTATAATCATTGATCAATTATCCTTCTCTCGTCTTGAACCTTCATCGAGGCCATCCACAATCTCGATTATTAATAGCCCACATCCACGTACCGTCAAATTGGGTGCTAGATTGTTTCCATATCTACTAGGAACCTTTGATTATCCACCACCTTTGAACAACGTCAAGTTTATTTCGACTATCCCTGATTAGCCGAAGGCTGTGATCTTTCAAGTAGCTTATTTTCGAATGAGTTATTTTAATGATCCGTGGACTTTACCTTCCCAACCCTGATCTGGCTCCCCCACAGGACTTGGTCTTTCCCTTTGACGAGGAAATTTTTGAGGCAATGACTAGACCAGATAAACCTTGGGACGATCTTATCCATGGATCTTGTTTTTTACTCAATCTTAGGAGAGTAGAAGCATGAGAGTTCACCATGACCATGAATGGAGATGCCACTTGTCATATTAACCCTCTAGCCAAAAACAAAATCTACGCTAAGGGAAACATGACAAGTATAGCTAAAACGATTCCGATTGACATATCTAGAACCCCTAGCGTCATTGAAAACATATTCATCGGAGCAGATTTTTCCTGCGAGGAGATTCAAATATACACTAAATTATTTAAAGAGTTTGTGGCATTCTTTCCGGGTCTTATGAGGAGATGATGAGCATTGACCCTTGTATAGTTGAACAAGAGATTAGGACTTACCCCTGATGCTAAGCTTGCTTGGTAGAAGATTCACCCAATCAATCCTCACAAGACAGTGACTATCAAGGTTGAGGTAGAGAAACTAATTAAGGATGGTTTCATCTATCCAGTGCAATTGACAGAATGGGTGTCAAACCTTGTTCATGTCAATAAAAGACAAGGTATGATTCATGTGTGCATGGAATTTTGAGATCTGAATAAAGCTTTATTGAAAGATAATTTTTTAACCCCATTCATTGATCATATTGTCAATGAATGTGTAGGTTGGGAAGTATTTTCTTTTATAGACGGTTTTTCCAGGTACAATCGGATTCAAATCAAACCCGAGGATCAACATAATATGGCTTTCATATGTCCTTAGGGAACGTTTGCATGCAGAAAAATGTATTTAGGCCTTAAAACTAAGGGAGCCACTTTTTAGTGGGTTGTGTCCTTCGCCTTCCATGACCTCAAACATATGGTTGAGGCATATCTTGATCATTTCGCATAACGTTCTCATAAGAGATTTGATCATCCCCCCACTTACAAATTATTTTTGAGAGGTGTCGCTACTACTGGATTCACCTAAATCTGAACAAATGTAGTTTTTGCGTAACATCGAGACGTTTGTTAGAATTTATCATGTCTATTAAAGGGATCATGGTCGATCCTATAAAGTTTGAGGCAATAATTCAATTCCCTACCCCGCGCACAATCCCCCAACTTCAAAGTCTACAGGGGAAAGGTAACTTTCTTCAGCAATTTGTTGCCAACTATGCCAATATTACTAAAGGGTTTATGCGTCTCTTGAAAAAAGGGGTCCCTTTATTTTGGGATGAAGCGACTCAAGGCTCTTTTGAAGCATTGAAACGTGCCCTGATGTCTTCCCCTTTGCTTAGTCCTTCGAATTATGGAAAGGATTTATTGTTGTACTTGGCTGCAATAGAGTCTACTATTGGTATGGTTTTAGTTCAATAAGATGACATGCTCCATGATTATGTTATCTACTATCTTAGCCAAGTCTTATTCAGACCGGAACTCAACTACACTCATGTTGAGAAACTGGCTTTGGCAGCTGTGCATGCTGTCTAAAGGTTCTGTCATTACATTCTACTTCGCAAAACCACCGTTGTAGCCGTTGTGAATCTTTTTCAATATGTGTAGACATGATGGGTCATCAGTGGGAAGATTAGTCTATGGATAGTCATTCTTCAAGAATTTGATTTGGATTTTGTTTTGGCGAAGTCTAAGAAGTCTTTGGTCTTTCTCAAATTAATTTTGGAGCTTCTAGCTACGAGTGGCAATGATTTTCCTGAAGAATCATTGATCAATGAGGATCTTTTCCTTATTGCATCGTTAGACCCTTAGTATGGAGATATACTTATGTATCTTTAGACTTTGAAGTGCCTTGCCTCTGCTTCTCGCGATTAGCATCGATGGATACACCATCAAGCATGAAACTATCTTATCATCGATGATACTTTGTATCGTCGAGGAGTTGATTGTGTTCTTCGTCGTTACCTAAATCATGAAGAGGTCGAGCTTGTGTTGAACGATTGCCACACTGGAGCATGTGGTGGTCACCTATCTGGGTTAGCAAGAGCCCAAAACATTCTTTGTGCCGGATACTTCTGAACCTCGATGATCAAATACTGTGTAGAGGAAGTCAATAAGTGTCACCCATGCCAGATATTCTCTTGGATGATGCGGCCACACTATGCTCCCATGTTCCCGGTTATTGTTGTTGGTCCCTTCACCAAGTGGGGAATAGATTTCACTACATGTCACCTGCCTTTGACTAGGGGGAATCTTTACATCATCGTGGCAGTAGACTACTTCACTAAGTGGTTTGAAACCATACTGAAATTTATTAATGACGGGGAAATGAATGCGCTTTTCATTTTTACCCAGATTGTAGCTAGGTTCAATATTTCGAAGGAGATTGTAGCAGACCATGACAACCACTTCTAGAATAAGACGATGACCGAGTTAACACCAAAACTTGGGTTTAAGAAATAAAATTTGTCACCATACTATCCACAGGTGAATGGTCATGTGGAGACTGTCAATAAGTCTTTCAAGACTATTCTCCAACGGACGATCAATTCAGCCAAATTGAATTGGCATTTGATGTTGTACTCGACACTTTGGGCGTATCGAAACTCAATCAAGACTACTACCAATTTCTCTCCTTTCCAACTCGTTTATAGGATGGAGGTAGTTTTTCCCATAGAGTGTCAGATTCCCTCTCTTAAATTGGTAGTGGAATTACTGCCCGACACCACTACACTTGAAGAGCGTCTCCTTTATCTCGAGCAGCTCGATGAGCAACGTCGAGATGCATCCTTGGCCAACGAGGCTGACAAACAACATGCCAAGTGTCAACATGATCGGTCGGTCTGCCCTAGAGTTTTCTCCCAAGGCGATCTTGTCTTAGTATATGACCAAGGTAAAGATCCCTTGGGGGCAAGAAAATTTAAACCCATGTAGTTCAGACCATTCATTATTAAGAAAGTCTTATAAAAAGGTGCTTATCAACTAGTTGACTTAGAAAGTAATGCTTTGTCTGAGCCTAGGAATGAGCTCTACCTTAAGAAGTATTACGCTTAGGTTGGTCACCTGAGTGTGACTTCTTGTATATAATGTATAGTTTTAATTATACATTTTAGTATCTTTTTGTTTTATGGACATGTAATTTATTGTGTTTTTCACTGTGGAAGATGTCAAGTGAATCTGAGGTTTATGTTGGGTTTGCGGATGGTGCTATCCGACACACTCAGAGGCTTACTTCCATAGTTTGGGTGATCTTCACGCCCACTGGTAAATTGATATCTTCTCGAGGTGTCTATCTAGGAGTGGCAACCAATAACATTATAGAATAGAGTGTTGTAATATAATTACTACATTATGCATTGTCACATTATATTTTGCACCTCCGGGTTCATCTATATCTCATCTGGTTGTGTCACAATTAAATGCAGTGTACCGCATCTACAATCCAACCCTTCACTGACGATTCCTTAGGGTACGTCTCTTAGAAATTTATTTTGATTATCACTTATATTCATGTTCCTAGGAGATTTAATCAACTAATTGGTGCATTGGATAACTATGTATTAGATTGACATTTGGCACACACATAAAAATAAAAGCACACAGTCATACACGCACATGTAAATACATTTGTACAAAACTAATTACTCGATAAATAAATAAAAATGTATATATATATATATATATATATATATATATATAATATGTCCAAAATAATGTCACAGTACAAAAATGTGGGCCACGAGCCTCAAAAGTGTCAATAATACACCTACAGGCTTATGCCCTCAATACATATAGGAGATACAAAAAGAGTGCCCTCGGCATGCATAATGTCCAACTCTACTATAATCTCTAGGCCTATTGGCCCTTGTATAATAGACAATGGTGTTGGCTAGATGCTGAAAAAGTTGGACCCATGCTCTGGGTACTCCTGCTATGTGAGTCTGCATGGATGGCGACAAATCCTCAATCTCCACCATGGGAACACCATGGACGAGGGACGCCACGTTCCTCTCTACTCGACTTAGGACCCTCTCATCCTTTGATTATGATGGCCTTGCCTCTGCCACGGCTCCTCTCAGCTAGATTTGTTCTCGCGGATGACGTCGGGTACGAGGAAAGTCTACTGGTCATACTGGCCTCACATCTTTACATAACAGGTTCGAAGTTAGTATTATGATGTTACCAAAAACATTTTTTCTCTTCTTTTATAAAATTGAAAATTTTAAAATTCAAAAATACAAATGAGTACCTATGTCACCACGTGTTGCAATAGGGGGACTAGACACGTCTGGGTCCCTCAAGAAACTGATACCCGCATATGGGTAGTCTTGAATGGCCTAAATCTGGAGTTTCCACCACTCAAAGAACTTTTCATCATATGTCTCACATACTCCTCCTCCTCCCTAGTGTGACATCAAAGCAACCCATCTCCATAGTGCCTAAAAGGAGCATATGTGCCCCCACACACCCTTTATAGGACTCATCCCTGGCACTCTTTCAAAGAAGAATGCACACAACACTGTTCCAAATCTGAAGCTCCTCCTCTGTCTCAACTTACACTCAATCAACTAGATTTCCATGTAATTGAACATCGTGGTGCTCCAATCGAAGATAATTGGCTGCAAACATTGCACAACGCAATGCATCTAGGCTCGTGAAGCCAGGTGTAGAGCCGCAGACCCTGTCTTCTGCCCAATCATGTACAAGATCACCCTCAAGCTCATATTCTCTATCTTCTATATCGACACTTGAGATCCCACCTTCTTTTTGTTGAGCTCGCAATATATATCTATGTAGTGGGCTATATGGTATGGCCCGGGAGGGAATGTATCTAAGTTAAAAGTTTCACCCCTCCTAGAGAGACTGGTTAGGAAGTATAGGTCTTCTATGATGAGTGTTAATGATCGGCCCTCTATCATGAAAGCCTCTGCATCTGGATTCCAGTATTCTACCAGATGGTTTAATAGTCGTGGTTGAGCTCTCATAAGGGGACATTGGAAATATTTTGTTCAGAGATTTCTTTCGGATTCATCGCATAGGTTTTTTGGTTTTCGACGTTTCGGACCAAACTAGTGTGGTCCATCATCAGGAAAGCGTTTTTTGAAAAATGAAGGAAAAAAGAATATAACACGTATATAAATACTTGAAAAGTTTTTTGTAAGGAGCCGACATAATGAAAATGAAATCAATAATTATAAAATTTTAGAATTTATAAATGTTTGTTTAATTAATTAATTATTTGATTTAATAATTAATTACTTGTTTGTTTATTAATTTTTATTTAAAAAGAGCCGACTGGACAATGTTTATGAATTAGTATCTAGAATTATTCATATTGGCTAGGGTATGGATCCAATTTTGACTAATTTTCCATCCATCATCTCTGTTTAGATTATTAGGTTGTTTTTCAATTTCGATTGCTTCTCTGAATTTCCTATTGTGATAGTGATCTATCCTGGCAAGTATTTTGGTTTCTTCAATRCAGATGTGATGTTTGGTTTTATCTGAGTGTTCTSSSAGAACACTCAGATAAAACCAAACATCACATCTGYATTGAAGAAACCAAAATACTTGCCAGGATAGATCACTATCACAATAGGAAATTCAGAGAAGCAATCGAAATTGAAAAACAACCTAATAATCTAAACARAGATGATGGATGGAAAATTAGTCAAAATTGGATCCMTACCCTAGCCAATATGAATAAWTCTAGATAYTAATTCATAAACATTGTCCAGTCGGCTCTTTTTAAATAAAAATTAATAARCAAACAAGTAATTAATTATTAAATCAAATAATTAATTAATTAAACAAACAWTTATAAWTTCTAAWWTTTTTTATAATTATTGATTTCATTTTCATTATGTCGGCTCCTTACAAAAAACTTTTCAAGYATTTATATACGTGTTATATTCTTTTTTCCTTCATTTTTCAAAAAACGCTTTCCTGATGATGGACCACACTAGTTTGGTCCGAAACGTCGAAAACCAAAAAACCTATGCGATGAATCCGAAAGAACTCTCTGAACAAAACAATGGTCGCAAAAGTCTTAGAACAGAAATATTGGAAATATTTCCATAACAACAATGTTTTAATGTTTCTACTGCAACTGATTTGTCCTCAACCATTTGATCAACATCCTCATGTTCTCTTTCCCTCCAACGAACATACATCCCGAGTCATTTCAAACATTTTTTGAGTTAGTGCTTCTTTTTTTTCAAAATTTTGAAGCATGTACACGTCCTTTTTTGGTATCAGTCATGTACGTACGCTTGTTGATAGCATCTCAACTAGTGTACATACACGTGTCGACTTTGAAAAGCGTTCACACATGCACAATCAAGCCAAATTTGGAGAGTGCACACCTCCCAAATCCACTTAAAGCATGAAATAAATGAATGAATTTGATGGAAAAGGGAAAAACTACTTACTTGGCCCAAGAATGAGATGACTTCGTCCACTGATGCTCTCAAAATTTCGATTTGAAGGAAGAGTGTTGTTATTTTTGGAAATTTTCAAAGTGTAATGGTGAAAATGACTCTTTTTACTCCTATTTATAGATTTTTGAGCCAGTTTTGACCTACTTTGACCCTGGTTTCTTCTCTTTTTGTTTCTTGATGGATGTTATGATTCTTCTTGGTGATCTTTTGGTCCTTGAAATTTATTATTCATTTGGATTTGGTATTGTTTGGTGAATGGGTACTACTTTTTTAATCTTGTGACGAAGTTGATATTTCACCTTTTCCATTTAGGATAGGTTTTCACCACCTTGCATTTTGCATTCTATTGACGATTTTGTCTTTGCCATAGGATCAAACACACCAAAGTGCGACACTGAACCTTCTATGCTACTTTAAAAGTGTCATATTGGGTGGTAGAGCCTTTCCTTCCATGGATTCCCTAGATAGATTCTTATCTTTCATTTCGGCGTCCATGTTGTGAGTTTCCTATAGGCTTGGGAGTCCTTTTAGTCCTGCCATGACTGTGTGTTGAAGCCTCGTTCTTCTTCATCTTTTTCTGGCCTATACCCAAGGGAATCCCTAAGAGCATCATTTGTTTTCTTTCAAGCTCACTTAAAATTTGAAAGTGACATCTAATGAGAATTTATTTATCCTTTTTCGTCTTGTTCAAATTACTTAAGAAAAAGGAGCCCCCTTGGAGTCTTCTTTAATCCCTTTTCAGACTCTCTTTAAAGTTGAAAATATTGTCGAGCGATCTTGTTGCCCTTCACACTCGCCAAACTAAAATTTGAAGGAACATCTTTCCGGCGATAGTTTACCCCTTTTTTTGGTCCGAATGGTTATTTTTACAAAAAATGTATGCTCTAGGAACTACGGTTTGCTAGGAGAGTATTCTCAGGCACAAGTTTAACCCTTTTTCGGGCCCGATGGACTAAATTGGCGAAAAAGGGTCATTCTCCCTATTTTTTTTAAATCTCTTTTCGAGACTTGGAGATTACTTACAAAAAATGAAACCCCTTGGAGTCTTCTTTAATCCCTTTTCAGATTCCCTAAACAAGAAAAGATCATTGAGTGACCTTGTTCCTTTCACACTCATTAATTGGCCCAGAAGGAATATCTATTTGGCATAAGTTTAACCCTTTTTCCGTCCAATAGATTACCCAGTAAAAAGGTACGCCTTGGGAGATATGTCTCGTCGAGAGAGTTCTCCTAAGTTATGTTTTATACCTTTTTGGGCTTAAGGGCCTAAATTATGAAAAAGGTAGTGAGTCCATAGTTAAGCTCTTTTCAGACTCCTTAAAATTGAAAATATAGCAAAGTGATATTGTCTCTGTCACACTCGTTAAAATGGTTTTGAAGAGACGTCCTTTCGGTATAATTTTAACCCTTTTTGGACCAACTAAACTAACTATGAAAAATGAATACTCTGTCCCTAGTGACCAGAAGAGTTATCCTTGGTATTATTTTATTCTTTTTCGGTCCCTGGAGACGAACCTTACGAAAAACATCACTATGGAGTCTTATTTTAGTGTTTTTTCAAACTCTCTAAAAGTGAAAGACCGTTGAGATGACCTTCTCTGGGCTCATAAAACTGTACATGGAAGGAGTCTTGTTGTGTCATGTTGCAATCACATCACATGTCTCATCCTTGCGTCTCTTGCCTAATGTCGGCTTCATGTTGTTATTACCAAACCTTTAGATCATTCCTTAGGTGCAAGACTTGTAGCACTTTTCCCCCTTACGATCTGACAACTTGACCCATGGAGGAATTTTCTCGAGTGTCCTTATCCTGCACATGTCTCCTTGCACTGAGCATCAGTATTTCCCACGCGCTTGAAACTAGTTTTCTTTCCCATGACACTCGCTCCTCCTTTGTAACGTAGCATTATTTTATTCTTTTTCAAAATCGTTAAATACATGAAAAAGACAAAAAAAATCAGAAATTCCAAAAAGAGGGGACGTGGAAACATTCTCTTTTGTTGGCAACAATTTAGTCACCCTTGGACAGAGTACATCCATCTGTTTGTTTTGGAAGCAATGGGATTTAGTATGGCCTTAGGAAGCTATTCTCATTACATATAGTTGTGTCCTCCTCTGTTTGTTTAATCTTCCAAACACATGGAGGACTTGTGGTGACTCATGTGCCACATACTTATGTCAATAACAAGATACCTGAGTCTTTTCATCTGTCGTGCTCTTTTCCAAGGGGAGGTCTTGCAACCTAAGTCGACCATTATGTGATAAGTCTCTTGACCTTCATGATTCGTCCATCCCAAGATTCCTGCCAATTTTGCATTTAGAATCAATGAAGTTCTATTCTTGATGATCAATGTCCTCCAGTCTTTCCACGAAGGCATGTCGAAGACCTTAGAGTATTGAGTCTTACACTCCTATCTAAGTTTTGAAGATTGTGAAGTTGTTTCTCAAGCTATTAAGTTACCATCTTCAACCACACGTATTGATGCCTCCTGGATATTTCTATGGCATTGTATATCTTCTGATGATTTCGATATGTAGATCCATTGTGAATTGTTCGTGACTACACTTTATAATGGAATAGACATTGGTCATGTAGAAATGGTTACTTTAAATATCACATGGATCTGCAGTGTACTTGATTGGAAACCATGCTTAGTTTATCACGATCATGGGAATGCCCACCTCAGTGATTATTATTATCTTATTGCAGATGAAGCGCCCACAGATACTCGCTTGGGTTCACTCGAATCCAATGCTTTCCTATTGATAAATAAAAAACTAAAACAAGTCAAGGGACCATCCACTAAATTAATTTAAATAAATGGTTGTGTCGTACACATTGAATCAAGTAATCAAATTCAATATTCTAGATTGGTCCTACATAATAAGGTACACCAAAAGTCCAACCATCAATATTGGATTCCCCACCAAGACCATTTCTAAGTTGTCGATCATAACCATGTTCTTTCTAAACTTGCCACTTGAACTTAGTACCAAAATAAGCTTCTACACCATCTTATGTCAATTATAAGCTTCTACACCATCTTCTACACCAAAATAAGCTTCTGCACCATGCTAAGCTTATTATTTAGTGAATGGAAAACTTTGATTAAATTTGTTGCACTCTCGAAATCCTAAGACAATTCTCATGTCATTAGTTAGTACTACACAATTAATTAAGCCATAAGTATCAATCTTTTTTATGATGATGGTAACCAAGGTAAACATGACTCTGTAGAAGCTCAAGTATTTTTCAACACAAGGTTCAAGGTCGTTACACCAATATATTCATTAAGAAATCAACATGTCACTTATGAGAATTCAACATGGGTGTGGAGGATAAAACTCATTCTCACAACTGCCTAGGCTAGACCCAATTGACAACCATAAATATCGAGTCTATCCTAAAAAACTAAAGAAATTGGCCCTATAAAAATTAATTATTAAACCATACTACAAGGTATTAGTGTATCTAGGAAAACTTAATAACAAATTAACCTTATGAAGATTTAAGTAACAAACAAAATTATACATTTATGATTCATTAAGGATGACAGATTTTTAGGTGATTATGTATTTTTAGTAATAATAATGTTAAAACATAAACCAAAATTATTTGCATAGGTAAATAAAATCAATGTAGACTTTAACATTAATAATAATAAAAGTGTGCATTTTTCATTTATATTTTTACCTAAAACTTTCAAATCATAGTTATTATTACCATTAAAGACACAAGGAACTCTAAACTGCTCTAGTTAAGGCATATTTGTGAGGCCCGCATCTAGAATGTTTTGTTCCTTGTAAAGGGGAGTCTAATATGTTACAAAAAATGATATGCAAAAAAATTAGACTTGACTCAGTATAATGCAATCAGGAAAATGTAATTTTATAACATATCGAGTTTCCTACCTGAAAGCGGAGGCAAAGAATAAATGGGATGAATTCTCCCTTAATTCAATTGGTATAGAGTAAGTAGACGTTGAATTCAACATTAAGTCAATTAATTCATCCGTAGCTCAACTAGTAAGAATAACGTTGCACTACCATCAATTGAGTACGAATAGTTATTGCACTACCAAAATAAATTTATATTCAACTATAAAGATATTCAATAGTTGTAGAAAGAATCTTATGTATATTCAACTATAAAGATATTTATAGTTAAATTTAAAGCAACTCAATCAAATAAAATTATAACCTGATTAGAGCTCAATGTTGGCATTGGTTGCCACTGGAGTGGACCCGACAGGTATCTTTCCCGATGTAAATGAAGGAAGGTAGCGTTTACTTAGAACAAACAAACAAGCAAAAAAACATAACATGGCCTACCAACCAAAAAAATAAAAAATAAATAGAAGAAAGGACTACCATACACAACACCCAACCACAAAGAAAAAATTAATCAACTAACAGAAACAAAATATTAAAGAAAAACAAAAATTTGACCCATTCTTTCCATTACATGAGCTCCAGTTTTTCCACTTTCTCTGAATCACCTGTAAAAAAAAAGGAAACCCATTCCAATCAAGATCAAATGAAGGAAAAATGTAAAAATGAAAAAAATTGTATTGTTATTTAACAACATATAATAACATAAATAAAACTATACAGAATTCTTCATGCGTTTGTAAAATTTATGACTACAAATATAACGTCTAATCTGACTGGAAGAGATGAGATGCAAATATTACTAATAAATGATACCAACAAACAAACTCTTTTCCATTCGATTCTAGCGAAAATACTCTAAACGAAACTTCACTTGAAATCAAGAAAAAAAAATTATTCATTAATTCAAATGAGATGAAACTACTCGTACCTCATTATGTCTAGGAAAAAATAGCAATGTCTTGTCTTGCAAATATTTGTAAATTTGTAAACTCTTAGGGAAATAAATTGAAAAAACATTGATTATGCGTTGATAAGAGAAAATGCAAAAATGTATAAACTCAACCATATGTTGATACTAGAAAAATAAAAGAGGCATATAACAATATAAATTTGGTTCCAAATTATGAGATGATGGAAATTTATAGTAGCAGACTACACACCGTGTGATTACGAAGGATGCTATCATCATATGCAAAAATAAATATTCACTCAGGACACACTGAACTCTAATAGATACTAAGAAGAGAGGGTTTGTTAATCTAGGTTGATGGATTTATGCTTGATTCAAAGGATTTTGCTTCATTCTTCATATGTTTCCCATATGCCATTAAAAAAGAAAAGAAAGTGGTTCATTTATCCAATTTGTTTCATGTAAGCCCATTTAGCTTGTTTAGACTAGTGCATGAAATTAAAAGAGTGATATTTTCCCCCAAAAAAATTGGTTCTTAACCCATTGTCTCTAGTGAAATTGGTGGCAATGTTGTTTCCGACAAGTTCATTGATTTTCCTTTGCAAAATAAAAATGACTAAATTATGATAAGGAGTAAGGGAGAGAGGGTTGGTTGCAAGTTGGATAGGAATATAACTTGCAACAAGTAGCAAAGAATCCAAACATAGGCACACAATTGTAGATTCTAACCTTGTACAATATCTACTGCAAATAGATATTCAAAAAAGATACAATGGCAAATACAAACATTACACAAAGATTTTTCCCTTGGAGACCCAAACTGGGAAAACTAGCATATTCTATATTCATTCATTGTGGTACATTGTTTACAATACAATATACATATAGGAGCCAGCGACATCCAAAACCCTAACCCAATGACCTAGATTAGTCCAAAACCCTCATTCCTTAACCGGAAATAGAAAACCATTGGAAAAAACCATGTGTCGAAAAACCACCTAAATACGTGACATGTTTCCCGAGGTAGAAATTTGTTTTTCAGGGGTGATTCCCCCCAACCCTTGTGTGGGGGGCTTCACCCCCCTACAACCCCCAAGGGGGGCCTAGTGGGCCCCCCTCTAACCCCCCTGCACACCCAACGCATATGCTCAAACACTATCATTCATGCAAAGAATATAACACATACCCAACATTCTCCCACTTGTTGTTTTCTTTGCATACAGGGGGTTACATGGTTACATAGTCAGCAATCCAGGGAAACAATGCCCATGGATCCTCTACACCAAGAGAACTTCTCAGTGCTCA
>ML806203.1:184564-198976 GCA_009831015.1 Picea engelmannii | reverse complement strand
AAAAAAAGGAAACCCATTCCAATCAAGATCAAATGAAGGAAAAATGTAAAAATGAAAAAAATTGTATTGTTATTTAACAACATATAATAACATAAATAAAACTATACAGAATTCTTCATGCGTTTGTAAAATTTATGACTACAAATATAACGTCTAATCTGACTGGAAGAGATGAGATGCAAATATTACTAATAAATGATACCAACAAACAAACTCTTTTCCATTCGATTCTAGCGAAAATACTCTAAACGAAACTTCACTTGAAATCAAGAAAAAAAAATTATTCATTAATTCAAATGAGATGAAACTACTCGTACCTCATTATGTCTAGGAAAAAATAGCAATGTCTTGTCTTGCAAATATTTGTAAATTTGTAAACTCTTAGGGAAATAAATTGAAAAAACATTGATTATGCGTTGATAAGAGAAAATGCAAAAATGTATAAACTCAACCATATGTTGATACTAGAAAAATAAAAGAGGCATATAACAATATAAATTTGGTTCCAAATTATGAGATGATGGAAATTTATAGTAGCAGACTACACACCGTGTGATTACGAAGGATGCTATCATCATATGCAAAAATAAATATTCACTCAGGACACACTGAACTCTAATAGATACTAAGAAGAGAGGGTTTGTTAATCTAGGTTGATGGATTTATGCTTGATTCAAAGGATTTTGCTTCATTCTTCATATGTTTCCCATATGCCATTAAAAAAGAAAAGAAAGTGGTTCATTTATCCAATTTGTTTCATGTAAGCCCATTTAGCTTGTTTAGACTAGTGCATGAAATTAAAAGAGTGATATTTTCCCCCAAAAAAATTGGTTCTTAACCCATTGTCTCTAGTGAAATTGGTGGCAATGTTGTTTCCGACAAGTTCATTGATTTTCCTTTGCAAAATAAAAATGACTAAATTATGATAAGGAGTAAGGGAGAGAGGGTTGGTTGCAAGTTGGATAGGAATATAACTTGCAACAAGTAGCAAAGAATCCAAACATAGGCACACAATTGTAGATTCTAACCTTGTACAATATCTACTGCAAATAGATATTCAAAAAAGATACAATGGCAAATACAAACATTACACAAAGATTTTTCCCTTGGAGACCCAAACTGGGAAAACTAGCATATTCTATATTCATTCATTGTGGTACATTGTTTACAATACAATATACATATAGGAGCCAGCGACATCCAAAACCCTAACCCAATGACCTAGATTAGTCCAAAACCCTCATTCCTTAACCGGAAATAGAAAACCATTGGAAAAAACCATGTGTCGAAAAACCACCTAAATACGTGACATGTTTCCCGAGGTAGAAATTTGTTTTTCAGGGGTGATTCCCCCCAACCCTTGTGTGGGGGGCTTCACCCCCCTACAACCCCCAAGGGGGGCCTAGTGGGCCCCCCTCTAACCCCCCTGCACACCCAACGCATATGCTCAAACACTATCATTCATGCAAAGAATATAACACATACCCAACATTCTCCCACTTGTTGTTTTCTTTGCATACAGGGGGTTACATGGTTACATAGTCAGCAATCCAGGGAAACAATGCCCATGGATCCTCTACACCAAGAGAACTTCTCAGTGCTCAAAAAATTTGTTAATGAGTCTACAACATTCTTCAAAGTTTCCACCTTCATTAGTTATACTTTATTTTCTTCAATCATGTCTCTCACAAAGTGAAATTGAACATCAATATGCTTTGTCTTTAAATGATAAGCCAGGTTCTTCGCCAAAAAAATTACACTATGACTGTCACACTCTATCCTTACAGCGTGTTTTACCAACCCAATACCTGAACAGAATCTTGTAACCATACTACTTCCTTACTTGCATGAGTGGTTGCCATGTATTCAGCTTCTGTAGTTGAAAGTGCCACTACAGCTTGTCTTTTTCTCATCCAACTTATTGCTCCTCCAAATAGGTTAAACACATAGCTGCTTGTAGATCTCCTACGATCCAAATCTCCAACCCAATATGCATCCACAAAGCCATGTATATCCACCACTCTGTCCAATCCCGATCTTCCTTCGTAGCACAATCCATAGCTAGCAGTGCCACACAAATACCTGAAAACCCTTTTTACTGTTGTCCAATGGTCCTTCCCTAGTTTTGACATATACCTGCTCAAAACTCCCACTACATGTGTAATGTATGGTCTAGTACAGACCATTGCATACATCAAACTGCCATCTGCACTCGCATATGGAACATGAGACATGTCCTCCTCTTTTTCATGTGTCTTGGGACACTGATCCATAGATAACTTTACACCAGCAGGAATAGGAACCTTGATCGGTTTACATTCCTGCATATTAAACCTCTGCAATATTGTCTCAACATATTTTCTTTGCTTTAACCAAAGCTTCCTCTTTTTCCGATCTCTTTTAATTTCCATGCCCAAAATGAAATTTGAAGCACCGAGATCCTTCATGTCAAATTTAGAGGACAACTGAGTTTTCACATCCTGGATAATCGCCTTGTTGTTTCCTATCAACAACATGTCATCCGCATACAAGACCAAATAAATCAAATGATCACCAATTAATTTAAAATACACACAGTGATCCTCTTTACTTCTTGTGAAGCCAAGTCCCAGCATATAGGTATCAAATTTTTGATACCACAACCTTGGTGATTGTTTTAAACCATACAGGGACTTTTTCAGCTTGCATACCATCTCCTTCTTTCCCTTCACAGCATAGCCTTCTGGTTGCTTCATATAGATTTCTTCTTCCAGATCCCCATGCAGGAATGTTGTCTTTGCATCCATCTATTCTACTTCAAAATCAAATGCAGCAGTAACAGATAACAGAAATCTTATGGAGGTTAACTTGGCAACATGAAAAAAAATATCACCAAAATCAATTCCCTCGACCTGGGAATAACCCTTTGCTACTAACCGAGCTTTGTATTTCTTCACTTTTCTTTCTGCATTCAACTTCTTTTTAAATACCCATTTGTTGCCAATAGGTTTTCTTCCAGTGGGAAACTCCACCAAATCCAAAGCCTCACTCTTGTCCAAAGACACCATTTCTTTGTCCATGTCCCTTTTCCAGAGATTTCCATCCTTTGAATCCATTGTCTCCCTGACAGTTCTAGGATCATCATCAATAATAGACAAAGCAAAATTTGAACAGAAATCAAATGGAGTATACCTTTCCGGTAGCCTTCTTTCTCGAACCGATCTCCTCAATACTAGAGTATGATGATCTTCTTCTTCTGATTCATGTTTTTCTGTAGAGTTTGATTCATCATCCTTTAAATCAAACTCTATTTTCTCTAGTTCTTCCTTACTTGGTAGGAATTCATGTTTAACAACATCCTTCATTTCTTTAAATACCACATCTCAGTTATACACTGCCTTCTTAGTTTATGGGTTCCAAAGATTATAATCTTTGAGACCATCTTTATATCCAATAAAGATACACTTTTCAACTTTCTTATCCATCTTACTCATGTTTTCCTTTGGAACATGAACATATGCATCGCAGCCGAATACCTTGATATGTGTGAGAGAAGATTTCTTACCAGTCCATACCTCTTGTGTAGTCTTGTCATCCAACGTTGATGAGGATGATCTGTTGACCAGGTAACATGCAGTACCCACTGCTTCTACCCAGAATTCTTTCCCTAACCCAACACCACTGAGCATGCACCTTGCTTTTCCCATCATCGTCAAGTTCATCCTTTATGCAACTCCATTCTGTTGAGGTGTATATGGAGTAGTCTTATGCCTTGCTATACTGCACTTCTTACAGAATTCTTAAAATTCATTCTTGTAGAACTCTCTACCATTATCTTTCCTCAACACCTTAATTCTTTTCTCTGTTTGATTATGAACAAGAGCCTTAAACTCTTTAAACCTGTCAAAGACTTCAGATTTCTTCCTAAGGAAATATATCCAAGTTTTCCTCGAGAAGTCATCTATAAATGACATAGTACTTAGATCTTCCCAATGATGGGACCAACACAGGTCCAAAAACATCACTATGAACTAGTTGTAAAATTCCTTCTGCCCTCGTTGCATCAAAGGGGAATCTTACCCGATTTTGTTTCCCATATAGAGAATGTTCACAAAAATCAAAATCCAGAGAGAAATTAGACATACCTTCAACCATACCTTTACCGTGTAGTAGTCGAAGACCCTTTTCTCCAATATGCCCCAGTCTTTGATGCCACATCATAACCTTTTCTCCAGAGACTGTAGGAGTTCTTTCTTCTTCAACTCCAATATCAGGAACAATGGAACTATTACACCCATCACTAATAATGCTTCCTTGTAGCTTATACAGAGTTCCAAACCGAACTCCCTTCAACAACACCATTGCTCCTCAAACCATCCTGCAGGTTTCCTTTTCAAATATTGTTTCTACCCCTACATCGTCCATTTTGCTTACATAAATCAAATTTCTGGCCAAACCTGGGATGTGCAGAACACCTAGCAGTGTTCTAATCCTTCCATATATGAGCCTCAACTTGACTCTTCCTCATCCTATGATTTTGGTTGTCAAAACATTACCTAAGAAAACATTACCTCCATCATACCTTTCATATTCATAGAACCACTCCCTATGGGGAGTCATATGAAAGGATGCAATAGAGTCAACCAACCATGCCTCATGATCTGCATGTGTTCTTGAAGAGGCCAAATAAACATCCCCTCCTTCTTCCTTGGAAGTATTTTCTTCTGTAGAAGAAGATTCTTCAAATCCCTTCTTTTCCTCAACTTTGGATCTACATTGCTTCTTGTAGTGCACTTCTTTTCCACATCTCCAACATACCCTTACAAACTTTCCAAGAGATTTAGATCTACCCTTAGACTTATCTCCCACTTGAGAAATTAGATCCATTTCTTTCTTGGAAATGTCCTCTTGCAAATAATGCGCCTGGGCTATGTCCTTCCATATTCTTCCATCTCATATCCTCCGACAACAAGGATGAGACCACTTCTTCAAACCTCAAGGAAGTTGTATTACTACCTATGGCCACAATCAGACTATCCCACGAGTCTGGTAAAGAAGGCAACAAACTGATACATTTATCTTCATATGAAATTTTAATCTCAACAGATACTAACTGACTTACCACAGTATTGAATGCGTTCAAATGCTCTCCCACCGAGTCTGCATCTCTCATCCTCAGGTTATACAACTTCTTTCTCATGAATAGTTTATTTACCAGGGACTTAGACTGATACAACTTCCCCAAATTTTCTCATAAATCCTTGGTTGTAGCTTCCTCTAACACATTCAGTAATATTGAATCGGAGAGACATAGTCGGATTGTGCTCTTTGCCTTCCGATCCAACTTTTTCCAGTCATCTGCAGAAGTTCTTGTAGGTTCAGTACATGGATCTATTGCGATCCACTGATCTTTGTCCACCAGCAGATCTTCCACAGCAAAAAAACTTTTCCCATTAAACTTCTCGATCTCCATCTTCGAATTGCTTGCCACTTCTTTTCACCGGAAAAAAAAATACCACACATATCCCACTGTAACAAGGCTTATCACAACCCAAGCCAAACCCTTGACCACAAAGGTGTCCCCCTGAAGCCAATAAAACTCTTAAACCAAATGTAGATTCTAACCTTGCACAATATCTACTGCAAATAGATATTCAGAAAAAAACAGAAAACATACAATGGAAAATACAAACATTACACACAGATATTTCCCTTGGAAACCCAAACCGGGAAAACCAGCATATTATTTATTCATTCATTGTGGTACATTGTTTACAATACAATATACATATAGGAGCCAGCGGCATCCAAAACCCTAACCCAATGACATGTATTAGTCCAAAACCCTAATTCCTTAACCGAAAATAGAAAACCATCGACAAAAACCATGTGTCGAAAAACCACCTAAATATGTGACACATTTTCCGAGGCAGGCGACATGTTTCCCGAGGCAAAAAAAAAAATCAGGGGCGCTACCCCTCATCCCCCGCGTGGGGGCTTTTCCCCCTTGCACCCCACAAGGGGGGGGCTAGCGACCCCCCCTCTAACCCCCCTGTGCACCCGACGCAGACGCTTAGACACTATTACTCATGCAAAGAATATAACACATACCCAACAACAATGAGTAAAAAAAGGAAAGGGGTAGGGACCTATTGTGCACTTGTGTTTGTCTTGGAGAGGGAAAACAAGGGTGAGTCTTCCTGAATTTCATAATATTTCAAAGAAAGGGAAATGATATGTTATGAAAAAGAAAACATAATAAAATAAAAACTTGGATTTAAGATCAAGAAAAAAAATTAGTGGGTATCCATAAAGTTCCCTTACAATTGAAAAATATGGACACCCCAACTTGTAATGTGCTAATCCTCTTTTATAGGATGCTTGGTGGAAATGTAGTCTTCACAGTTCATGCTGCTCCAAGATCCAACCCATTAAAACTAAGGATAGGAGAAGGAAAATGAAATGGAATATATTGAATGAAGTAAGATGCATATGCAAGAGATGATGCAAACCAAAGTAAAGTGAAGGGGGCGGGGTAAGAAGAGCATAGACATGGTGCAAGAATTCTAGGTTTCAATGCACGAGTCCTCCTTCCATTGCTCAATGGTAATGTAGTCTTTTCGACTCTTCAAGCTCCAAGCCATGGAGACTAAGGCCAAGAGAAGGATAATGAAATGGGTTAAAGTGAATGAAGAAAATGTGTAGGCAAGTAGTGATGCAACCCAAAGTGAAGGGGGTGATGAGAGGAGCATAGACATGGCACAAGGATGCTAGGTTTCAATCCACAAACAAGGGGATGAAGGTGAGAACTATAACTGAAACCCCATAAATAAAGGGTTCTCTCTATCATAAAAATAAGCAATGGAGATG
Organism: Picea engelmannii; assembly: GCA_009831015.1. Taxonomy (NCBI): domain Eukaryota; kingdom Viridiplantae; phylum Streptophyta; class Pinopsida; order Pinales; family Pinaceae; genus Picea; species Picea engelmannii. Next base: position 192,127 of record ML806203.1, on the reverse strand, counting down.
CCCTTTATAAATTGTGGATGGAGACTAAGGCCAAAAGAAGGAGAAGGAAATAATAGAAAGAAAATGAAGTAGATGTGTAGGAAAAAGGTGATGCAAACCAAAGTAAAGGGGTGTGACAAGAGTATGAACATGGTGCAAGAATGCTAGGTTTTAAACCACAAACAAGAGATGAGGGTAAGAACCCTAATTGAAACTCCATAAATAAAGGGTTCTCTCCATTATGGAAACAAACAATGGAGATGACCTTAAGTAAATGGTGGAGAATATGGATCCTTGTGAAAATATCATTTTTTAGTGGAGTGCCAAATAATATAATGGAATTCATGGAGGTCCTCACACCACTCTTTCACTCTTAGAACTACAAAATAAAGCAATGAGGTCGGGTTGAGGGACCATGGATGACCAAGTAAACTGCAAAAACCTATAAAATGGAAGGGAGGAGAAAAACTTCAAAGAGGGGAATAAAATCTCCATGAACAATGATAGAAATATAAGGAAAAGTGGACTAAAAATTCCTCTAGGGAAAGAAATGATTCCCATGATGAGTTGAAGGTTCAATACAAAGAAAAAAAACTCTAAACTAAAATAAGTGAGCCTAATTTTTCTGAAAAGAGAAAGAAAAATGTTCCAATGGCTGAATCTCAAGATTTTAGACAAAAACACTTTGTAGAATGATTTACAAATTCAAAATTTTCAAAGGAAACAAAGGGTGGAAAAACTCAAAAGGGTTAAAAGTGAAGCCTAAAGAAGTGAGACCACTAACAAACATGAGACTAAAGCAAATTAAGGGGTCCTCCATTAAAGTAGTTTAACTAAATGGGTGTGTCCTACACATTGAACCAAGTAATCAAATGAAATATTCTTGATTGGTCCTACATAACAAGTTATGTCAAAGGTCCAACCATCAATATTGATATCTCCACCAAAACCCTTGCTAAGTTGTTGATCACAACCATGTTCTTTCCTAACTCGCCAATTGAAGTTAGCACCAAAATAAACTTCTACGCCATCTTATAACAACTATAATGTAGGGGCATAACATTCTTATTTAATGAATGTAAAAAATTGATTAAATTCATTGCACTCTCCAAATCCTAAGAGAGTTTTAATGTCATTAGTTAGTAGTACACAATTAAGTAAGCCATAAGTATCATTCCTTTTTATGATGATTGTACCCAAGGTAAAGAAGATTTTGTAGAAGTTCAAGGCCATTACAACAATATATTGATCAAGAGCTCGACATGTCACTTGTACCAATTAAACCTGGGTGTGAAGGATAACACTCATTCTCACAACTTCCCAGGATAGACCCAATTCACAACCATAAATATCAAGTTTGTTATGAAAAACTAAATAAATTGGCCCTATGAAAATTAATATTGAAACCATACTACTAGGTATTATTCTATCTAAGAAAACTTAATTGATTAATCCTATGGAGAATAAGTAACAAATTATGATTGATTAACGCTAACAACCACTATTTTGAAGTGAGATTATGTGATTCTAATCATTTGTTTCTAGTATTAATAATGTTGAAACATAAACCAATATTGTGTTTCTAATAATAATAATGTTAAAACATAAACCAATATTAATTGCATAATAGCTAAAATAAAATCAATAATCAATGTATACTATATAACATTAATAATATTAACTCAAAGTGGAGGTGAAGATGAAATGAGATGAATTCACCCTTAATTCGACTGGTACATAAGAAGTGGATGCTGAATTCACCATTAATTCAATTAATTCTTCATCGTGCATCAAGTACGAATAGCGTTGCATACCATCAATTGAGTACGACTTGTTGCACTATGAGAATCAATAAGAACAAACCATATGTATAATCAACTAAAAAGATATTTATATTCAATTTAAAACAACTCAATCGAATCACATTATAACTTGATCAAAGCTCAGTGTTGGTATTGGTTGCTGCTGGAGTGGACCCTATAGGTATGGCTGTTGTTAGAGTGGACCCGATGAATGTAGCGTTTTAATTAGAACAAACAAACCAACAAAAAAACTAACTGCAAAACAGAGCAAAAGAGAAAACAGGGTTGGCTAGCAACCAAAAAATAAACAAAAGAAAGGACGACCATACACAACACCCAACCACAAAAAAAAAAATAATCAACTAACAGAAGCAAAATATTAAAAAAAACAAAAAAATTATCTCTATGGTAAAGTGAATTTTATTTAAGGTATACTTTTCTAGGTATATATTTATTTTTAATGACAAACATTAACTAAACGTAGTAGTTCCATTCGTTGACCAGTGTACCCTCCACCAGTCGACAAGACGTTGACACAGTTGTTGGTGACGCATGTACCACATTTTCCCATCAACATTTTATCCTAGCAGTGATCCATTTGACACATCAATTGGACCAGCCGTTTCACCAGCAGTTGATGAACCAGTATTGTTGATATAGTTGGACAATCTTATGTTATGTTTTTTGTTTTTATTTATTTTTAATATATCTTGTGTTTTTTGTTTTTATTTATTTTTAATATATCTAGTTCTTAGTAGCTCCTTATATGGTTTAAATGGTAATGATTGGTGTATTGCTTATGCGGATATTGAGAGCACACGACACAAAATTTTCACAAGGCCTGGAGAGTTGTCCGCCATCCTCTCTAAAGATCGCCACAAGAAGCTCACGCGAGGAGGCAGAGCGTACAACGCTCGAAAGAACGAGGAAGAAGAGAGTGCAGAAGAAGAAACTTTAAAAGACTCTTGTAATTTTCAAGAATCGTCAAAGATTGACGAAAAAGAGCTGGAGGACGGAAGAACATTTAAAGAACTCAAAGAATTTGTTCAAATTCGTTAAAGATTCCTGCAGAAGGCGGCATCATTTAAAGTTTTTTTAAATTCGCTCAAATCTATCAAAGATTGTAGCAGAGAACAAAGAATTCGTGAAATACTTTCAAATCTTTGAAAGATTCACGAATCTTTCTTCCACGGGAGTAAAGAACGCATCTCAGGTGCAAAGAACAACCATTGCGGCCATAAGATTCGTCCTGCGAACGGATCCAGAGCGGGAAACCAGTCCAGAAGGGACGAGGAGAGCGCGGAAAAGGCGAAAGAATTTTAGCCGTCAGATTTTGCGCAAAGGATTGACAGTCGTTGGATCAACGAGAAAGTGCACGAGGTTTAATCCTCTAGAGCGCACAAGAGACCTTTTGACTTGAGAAGTCCCGACATCATCTAGACCGTCCATCAAGACACACGTGGCGAGATCTTGGCATTTCGTGACTCGCAGGTGTAAAGGTCAGAAGACATGTCGTGAGAATTCGCGAATCGCGAAATCACGAGTCATTTTGGACCATTGGATCAAGAAAGATCGTGAGCCGTCGATCTTATCTCATCGCAAAATCAGGAATCGGGAGTTGGAAGCGCAAAGGTGATTGCACTCCAAAAACTCCGATATGCGATATCGCAAAATCCCGAAAAGATTACAGTCATTCGTCTTAGAGGACAGGTGGCAGCAAATCAACGCATCGTCACATCGGCATTTCGGAGTTCGCGGTTTTGAAAGACCATTGCAATAGGACTTCGAAACTCGTGAAATCGCGATACACGATATAGCGATAAGATCACAGTCGTCCATTTGACCGGACACGTGGCGGACATCGAGTAAACCGTCGACGTTTCGGCATTCGTGGTTTCAAGTTGACAGATAAATTGTGTCAATGGAGCATCGCAAGTCGCGATATCCCGAGGTTGAATCAGGATTGTCCATCTTTCAACGACGCGTGATGTAAATCCGAGGACTCGGGAAAAGTCCTGAAAAGGAAAGAGCCCATCAGCACATCGGGATTCAGCGTTTCGCGAATCCTAAGGACAAGAAACACGAGCACTTCAAAACTCTGAAGTCTGAAATCCCGACAAGAGGAGAGCTCCATTGTGGGGCCCAGCTGAAGTCATCTCATCAAATCGCGGGATCGGGAATCTCCACAACAAAATCCCCAACACAGATTTGAGCCGTCCATCTGTTCAAGACGCGTGGCAAAGATCGAGGATTTCGAAAAATTTCCCGAAAACAGAGTCCATCGGCATTACGGGATTCGGAAAATCACGGATCCTGGAGACGAGAAGTCCGGAACATATCAAATCGTGAATTTGCGAGGAGAGATCACGACCGTCCATCTGCTGGGACGTGTGGCGGAGATCAGCGCAATCGGGAAAGTCCCGAAAGGAACGCGCCATCGGTAAATCGGAGATCGGGGAATCGAGGAGTCAAAAGAACTCGTCATCAGAACTTGCGAAATCTCGATTCGCGATATCCCGATAAGATCTGGGCCGTCAGATCACACAAGATCTGGACCGTCGAATTGTCCTAAGGCAATTTTTCGCATTTCGGCGATTTGAAAGGCAAAGAGCTGGAAAATCCCATAGCGCTTTAACAGTAAGGCGCGTAGTCACATTGCACCGTGACAAAGGCCAATTCAAGCCCGATAAGCTCCTTTCGGCCATCGGCAAATCGGTAAATTGGCGATCGGAGGTAAATACGAAATTTTCCCTCTATTTTTTTTTTTTCTTCTGAAATTTTTTTTTTCAAAAAAAAAGAATATGTCGTCTAGCAACTTAGGACCAACTCAGGGTCCGATTCTACTAGGGAAGAACTATGAGTTTTGGTCTCTTCGAATGAGGTCGTTCTTGCAAGAACAAGAGTGCTGGGAACCAGTGGATCTTGGATATGTGGAACCGGATCCAGCCGCCCTTGCTGCCATGACAAATGCGCAGAGAATTACTCAGGCTACACTGAGGAACAAAGAGAATAAAGCAAAATTCTGGATTCAAAATTCTGTGGATGATTCGATTTTCTCGAAAATCACAGGCACTGGTACTTCAAAACAGGCCTGGGACATCCTTAAATCTTCCTACCAAGGAAACGACAGGGTCAAAACAGTGAAATTGCAGACCTTGTGGATGCAATTCGAGACTCTAAGGATGATAGAGTATGAAACTGTGGATCAGTTCATGACCATAGTCATGGGAATCATGAACCAGATCAGACTGATTGGTGAAACCATCACTGATCAACGCATTGTTGAGAAAACTCTCAGAAGCTTACCCAAGAAATTTGAAATGGTTGTAACAACAATCCTTGAATCCAAGGATCTGTCAAGATTTTCAACAGATGAATTAATTGGTTCTCTGGTGACACATGAGACCAGACTGCATCTCACAGATGAGTCAATCTCCAATGCTTTCAAAACTCAATTCTCCTTCAGCAAAGGGAGAGGCAGAGGAAGAAGCAGAGGTCACCAAGGAAGAGGGAGCAATCCAAGTTACTCTCACTCCAGTGGAGGCAATATACAACAGTATCTGAATCAAAATTTCCAAGGTCAGAGACAACAGCAACAAAATCAACATCGGAATTTCCAGCCTCAAAGAGGCAGAGGGAGAAGATCAAATGACAAAACAAGCATACAATGCTATTATTGCAAAAAGTGTGGGCGCTATGAATCTGAATGCAGGAAGAAGCAAGCAGATCAGCTCTCAGGCAGAGCACATGTGTCAAATCACACGGGAGAAAACTCAAGAGGTATGTTTCTCTCATGCCACAAGTCTGAAGAACAACCTAAAGATCTCTGGTTGCTGGACAGTGGATGCAGCAATCACACGACAGGTAACAAAGAATTACTTTCATGCATTGATTCATCAATATCATCTGATATTACACTTGGAAATGATTATTTAGTCAAAGTTCAAGGAAAAGGAACTATACATATTCTTACTAAACAGAATGTAAAGAAAGACATAAACAATATCTATCATGTTCCAGATTTAAAACATAATTTGCTAAGTGTAGGACAGCTTATTGAACATGGCTATAAGGTACTTTTTGAGGGAACATCTTGTAAGATATATGATAAAATCCCAGGCCGAAAATTAGTTTCTGAAATCCATATGACAGCAAATAGGATGTTTCCCCTTACCCTCGGAACTGCAAATCTGAGTCAACCATATGCACAGAGTGCATCTACCCTGAATGAAACAATGGTTTGGCATACAAGATTTGGACATCTACCATTTCAGAGTCTGAGTCTTCTTCAGAAAAACTCCATGGTCGAAGGTCTACCTATCTTTAAAGAGAAAATTCCCCCATGTGAGTCTTGCATACTTGGAAAACATAAGAGAACTAGTTTTCCACAGTCTTCCAATCAAGCCAAACAACATCTTGAACTTGTTCACACTGACCTATGTGAACCAATGCAAACAGAATCAATAGGTGGTAGTTTTTACTTTCTAACATTTATTGATGATTTCAGCAGAAAAATATGGATCTATTTTCTCAGACACAAGTCTGAAACTTTTGTAAAATTCAAAGAATTCAAAGCAGAAGCTGAAAAACGGAGTGCAAAATACATCAAAGCACTCAGGTCAGATGGAGGAGGAGAATACAACTCCAGAGAATTTGCAAATTTCTGCAAATCTCAAGGCATCATCATGCAAACAACATCCAAATATACTCCACAACAGAATGGAGTGGCTGAAAGGAAAAATCAGACAATAATGAATATGGCAAGAACACTTCTTAAAGAGAAACACTTGTCAAATACTTTTTGGGTTGAATAAGTAGCATGCTCAGTTTATCTCCTGAATAGATCTCCAACCACCAGTCTAAAGATGAAAGTTCCCCAAGAAGCATGGAGTGGAACAAAGCTAAATGTTGCACATCTAAGAACATTTGGATGCATAGCATACGCTCACATACCTTCAGAATTAAGGAAGAAATTGGATGACAGAAGTGAGAAATGTATTTTCATTGGCTATAGTGAAACATCTAAAGCTTACAGGGTTTACAATCCAATCACCAAGAAATTAATTCTCAGCAGAAATGTACAATTTCTGGAAAATAAATTATGGAATGATTCAGAAAATCAGCAAGTGGACAGTCAAAATCCATTGCTGCCAAGTTCTGAAAACACAGAAAATTCAGAACAGCAAGCACCTCAAAATATTCTTCCAAGATTGCAAGTACAAAGACAACCTGAACATTCTCAGGATAACTCAACTTCCAGCAGATAATCATTCTCTAAACCACAGAATCAGAGAACTCGAAATTTGAGAGAAATCCATCAGCAGTTGGATGACTTTGAGCAACACAATCTTTTTGCTTTAATTTCATGTCAACCTACATCCTTTAAGGAAGCAGCTAAGGAGCCACATTGGGTTCAAGCCATGAACCAAGAAATTGACTCCATTGAGAAGAACAAGACATGGGATCTTGTTGACTTGCCAAGACACAAGAAAAGTATTGGTGTCAAGTGGGTTTACAAAACTAAACTCAATGAAAAGGGGTAGATTGAAAAACACAAGGCAAGACTTGTTGCCAAAGGATTCTCACAACAACCAGGTACTGATTATGGTGAAACTTTTTCTCCAGTAGCAAGATTAGAAACTGTCAGAACTCTATTGGCCATAGCAGCACAACACAAATGGCAAGTATACCAGATGGATGTCAAGTCAGCATTCTTGAATGGTTTCTTAGAAGAAGAAGTTTATGTCGATCAACCACCTGGATTTGAAGTCCAAGAGCACCC
>ML806203.1:158657-173765 GCA_009831015.1 Picea engelmannii | reverse complement strand
ACAAGTTAAGATCCACGCATTTGTTAGAAGAAAAAGGAATTAAATGCACATACTTAAAGGTTTTGAGGATCATAGTGACACATGCCATGACACCCAGACTCATTACCTCACCGAGCAAGAACCATCTCTGATACAGGACCAAGCCGAAGGTGATGGATGTTGATGTTGCTGACAAAGTGGAGGCGTTGAAAGGGAGAAAAGATGGGCCCTCCAGGGCCATGCTCAAGTCGATCTGACTCTCGGTACTCCATGTCTAGGACCCGTGGGCCTCTAGACATAATCTCCTAGTTATCCCTAAAAGTGGTGGATAACAGGCTTGAAGCTGCTGGATGATCTCAGCGAGATTCACTATTTGAGACTCAACCGACTGTTACTCCTCCTATGCCAAGCCTGGCACAGAGTGACATGCTTTACTCACCACTTTTGACCATGGCCCGCTCTACGAGCAATTGCTCCTTTTCCCTCTATAGTTGGACTTTTTCCCCCTGAAGCTTCGCCTAAATCTTTGCTTTCTCGCTTTCCTGGGTGGCTACTCTTTCCTGTACTGCTCGTAATTGTGCTAAGACTTCGTCTTTATCCCTTTTCAAGGATTATGTAGCCTTCTCCTTCTCTTATTGCGCTTTCTGTAAGCGGGCTTCTGTTGCATCCACAATCCTTCCTGATTGGGTTGGTTCATCCCCCAATTCAGCAATCTGCGATGAGGAAGGCATAGTAGGTACTGTGGGGACCAGGCGAACAACTTGTTGTACTTCCTTCAATTCCTTCTCAATTCTTCCGTATGACTCCTCTTGCTTCTCTCCGTACCTCTGCAAGATTTCCTCGGAGGCATCATCCATAGCTCCGCGAACCAAACTGACGTCGTCCTCTGTGAGAGTGGCCTCCAACTAGGGCTTATTAGCACACGTCTTCTTACTTGCTGAAGGTTTCTTTGGATAAACCTTCCTCTTCTACAGTGTTATTGTCCCAATGGGGGGATCCTCAACTGGAGGGTGGTAGCTTCGCCTCCTCCTTGCCTTGCTTCTCCTTCATCTCCTCCTCCCTGTCCTTCTGCTTCGTCTTCTCCTCCTCCTGGAGAGCCAGACCCATTATCTTTAGAAGCATTGTCCTCCTCATCGCTCTTTATATCCTGGACTTCCTCCTTCTTTTTCTTCTTCTACGGCCCACTGGACTGTCCAACATGCTCAACTCATGTGACTATGGGGCTTCCTATGGTGTCAGTGTCGGATAGTTCTGCATCAGCGACAGGTACAAGAAATTCCTCCGTCCACTCCTTCGTAATCTTCTCCATATCTTCATCTGTCAATTTGTAGTATGACTGTAGTTCTTACTGGTTCTAGTCTCTATGCACGGTGATGTAGATGAAATGACGATCAACGCAGAACTTTGCTATTGGTCGGTACTAGTGCAGGGTGCGTGGTGTCATGCACAGAAATGATTCGATGGAAACTTTTAACTGCTAATAGTATGCATGAAACATGGCATTCGACTGCCACTGCTTTGTCATGTCGTTGTTGTACCACAAGGTGGAAAAACGAGTGGCCAACGGCTCTGAGGGTTTGATCTCTGGGAAGGTGGCTTCTTAAGGCATTTGCCAAGCGATAAATGTGATCAAAATGATCACCCAGCTGTAATGGAATTCATATCCCAAGTCTTAGGCTTCGAGGCAATCCTTCTCCAGCTCATTGACGAGGTAGTTCGCCCAGTTCATCTGCATGCCCTCCACACATTTTTTTGCGAGGTCCACCACGAACCCGGTGACCTATGTAGGGTGGTTCTTCCTCACGATCTTTCCAGCTAGGAGTTTGCAAGCAAGGCGCACTGGGCCATCCTGTTTAGAGGTTACCTTGTAACCTCGCTTTCCTTTTTTGACTTCTCTGTAAGCTTCCTTGATGCGCTGTGTGAGGGAATGGTCCGAAGCCTTCCCTGGATAAAACTGTTGAGGATCAGGTCCCTTCACACTTAAGCCTATAATCCGGTGGATCAGCGTCGGATCCACAGTAATCCTTCTGTCGAGCCACAGGTATCCTCCATGATAGAAAGACAAGAGGAGTTTAACGCAAGCATCAACCTCTTGGTGGTGGCAAAAATGCAAGATCTTCATCACATTCAGTACCGTGGACTACGCCAACCCCTTAATCCATGGCTGTGAGACGAGGCGAGGCTTCTTCCCGGTTGTCTTCGTGATATAGTGGTGGGGCGCCAACATGGTGTAGTTCTTTCGATCTCCTAAATTGAAGTCGATGTTCTTTAATAGCGGGATCTGTCGTAATTGACACTTGACCATGCGTATTCCTTTCGGAATGTACGCAGTGAACACGACGTACTCAAAATCTTGGGGGATGTTGTTGCAGTTAACAACGCCAACCAAAGGTGGAATGTAATCAGGTAGGATCGATGGGATCTGCTTCGCATTGCCCAGATCACCACGGTGCTTACTTCGTTGCTTAGTTGCGGGGTTAACACGGCTAGAGCGACGTCCAGTCGAAGCGGAAGCCTGTAATCCCCTAGTCGACAATGCCTGGATACCTTCAGATATCGGTATGTCGACCATTAGCTTCTTAACGACTTCCTAGACAGAAGGAAAGCATTAGATCTAGCATCCATTTACCCTTAACACAAGGAAAGAACTTAAGCAATAACATATCTATCTATTACACAGCATAATCAAAGCACTAAGCAGATTTATGACAAAAATAACATGGTACAAAGCAAACCATAAGACACTAGATATACATGTTCACCCCAGGATGGGGCTATGTCCACCAACCGCTTCGCCTTCTTTACTATGTGCTCGAATCTTACATTCATTCCTATGCACTAAGCCACAGAGTAGAGCTTCGCACCAAACAGGAGATTTGCGCACTAAGCACTAGATCCTCCTTCCAAAACTAGCTCAAATGAACCTAACCAAAGCCCTACCTCACAGCACTTGCACCCTCTACAAAAGCATAACGACATACATATATTCCTTTTCACAAAGCAACTCTGTTCACACAGAACTAGATTCACTTCGCTAACTTTTCTACTTTTATAATGCAGTCTTCTTTATTTATATCTTACAAACCCTTACAATAAGGCCTAAACATGGAAAAATCCCATGGGTCGGCATCCCCTAAAACCCGTTACAAAAACCCTAAAGGACCCTTTACTAAGTCCACTTAACCCTCAAAATCGGTGAGATCCACGATCTCAGCTCCGCCTGGGCACTCCTTCTTCGAACAATGTGTCGAAGTCCAAAAGTGGGCCAAATCTGACCAAGGTTTCCTCAAAACTTGTTCGAGGGCCAAAAAGTTAAAAACTTGTTCGAGGGCCAACAAGTTATAACCCCGAGACTTTTTTATCAATGGTGACTTGTGAGAGGGGACCTTTTATTATCCATTTTGACCTCGCCTTCTCAAACCCCCAGGTCATCGGGGTCGTCTCCCCTGGGCATACAACCCTAAATAGAAAGATGAATCCTATTGAGGTGACACTGATAGGATAACCTCAAGTTATGCTAATTTGTTTACCTATCACCTTCCCTTTTATCAAAGTACAAATTGTGCGATAACAATACCAATCAACAATTTACAAGAGTTATCGAAGTTTGCTCTTCCTTGCGGTCACTCACCCTCCAAGATGAGGCATCTCCTTCTATACTATACAGTCTCTCAGGAGATCCATCTTGCCTTGCCAAGGATTTCTCGCACAAGAAGAGTTTCAGAGACTTTACTGAGTCTTACAGTAGAGGAATCCCTCTAACTTGCTCATCCAAGGAGTCCCTCTGGCTCGTGTTACCACAAAACAACATTCTCTATGGAAATCATGGCTTATCATAGGGTTTTCATGTCACAATAGTATCATTTTCATGCTTTCCCAGCTTGACAGCCATCATCTGTCCCTCTAGGACAAATCTATCATCTTACCTATATCACAGTCATACAATAATTCATGAGATGTTATCATCAATTCATCAAAAGTTACAAATATGTTACCCACATATTTCCAATTCCACATTTCCATTTTCAGTTCCATAGAGTAACCAGATTCACAAGTATGAGACTTCCCTTTCATAACAGTTTGGTTCAGCAGGCATTGGTATTCTTTATGGGATTTCAGTGCAGCCCTTTCAAAGACCCTTCTTCCTGCAATTTGTTCTTCACACAACCAAACAAATTGTTAGTTCTCATGCACATCACATTTTCATTATACACTTGCAGTGGCTTCCAAACAATTTCAAAAATGTGCATACTATCAATTAAATCACATTTATCTATTCAATGATAGAAAGAAAAAATGAATTATCATTCCTCACACATGCATTATTTTATCATAGCAAGCTTTTCAAGATGCAACCAATTCATCATACGATCTTGACCAATGTGCCAGTGTCCATGGCCACATTCAAACACAATGCACCCTTAAATTGATTTCAGATTACCATAGTTTTCTGGTTAGGCATTCTGCCATGGTGTGTCGGAACTCAACCAACCTCTTACCACATGGTTTCTTTATCAACATTTATCATTACAGCAAGAGTATGATTCCTACCACAAACCGATCATGACCTCGGATCCACATATGATGTGAAATTAAAATTTTATATGAATGCATTCGAGCATTCTTTCTTTACAGGTAACTAGAGTGCCAATATTCATGGCCACCTAATTTCTTTATTTACCATTCTAAAACTCTGGTAGAATATCGAAAGGTCCTCCTTCCATAATGGGCAATCCTATACATGCCCACTCGTGCAAACATGCATTTCCTATATGCATTAAGTCATGTTGTGTATGAGCACTTTTTGTTCCCAATCATCCTCGATTGGTCAATGCCTTTATGACACAATTTTTCATGAATCTTATTGCAAGGATTTCATTCATCCTTGGCTACCAATGGTTCCTCCCTCTGTCATTCGGGTTCTTTTTCCTGAATCCTACCATGCTTCGGTATCAATGAGACTCACCAGTCAATTTAAATCAGCAAACAATTTCATATATGTCTCACCATATCCATATACACTCTATCACATTATCCTCAATGTTTTGATGAATGTAAACAAAATCAAATTTTCAACTATCTCTACAATCATGCAACTTTCATTATTCTCATGCCAAAACATTTACATACACCCATATATTAGTTTCCTCATCCTAGAGAAAAACAATAAACATCAAGAGCGGAGTTAAGGTACTCTTCCCTCCTTCCAACTCCTCCTACATAGTTTGGAATTTTCAGCTTAACTGAACTATTCCCAAGGCCTCAATACCTTTGCAACATTGTGGTTTAACCATGATCATTTATTTAAACATATTCATAAATTTATTTTCCAGTTGTACTTTTAAAGTTTACAACTCTGTTTAGAAAATCACAGTTTTAATAGTCGGGAAAGAATTTCTACTTTTCTCATTTATTGCCTATGCAATTCATCCCCTTCTGGGATCTATCTGCTATGTTCCTTGAGCGATTTCAGCCAAGTTTCATCTTGACTTTCCCTGGACAAAACAATCATTCTACAACAAGAAGATTTCGGTTCACAAATTAATCATGAACTAGAAGATTTCGGTTCACAAATTAATCATGAACTAGTGCATTCTGCACATTTACTAATTATGTTGGTTAACATTCATAAGAATTTATATGTCCCCTATGCATGCAATATCTTTTTAAAATGTAATACAAGATTCTTATACAAATAGGCTTTGCATCCTATTGCTTAGTTTTCTAGCAGTCATTTAATGTAATGGCTTTGCTCCATTGACATAGTTTTCTCACAGTTCCTCCACATGGAACCCTTTTTTTTTATCATGCAACTCTTTTATTGCATTTCGAATACTATCTGAAATGACTTCAAGCCAAGCATTCAAATTATATATTCACATATGTACATTATTCTACCAGTTTGTATTCCAATTGTTCCTTCATGCACTTAACCTCATGTATCCACATAATGTGTGTGTCTACCATTGGCACAGTTCACAATTTCACATGCATATTTGTTTGAAACCTTTCAATTGATGTTTGGCTTACAATAATTTACATACCCTTCTCAAAGGAATAATCATGTTTCCTCCATTTCATAACAACAAAGCATTCTTGATTACTATATCAGAGAATCCTTGCTCATTTATTTTTTCAACAATTTAAAATAAGACAACATAACATAACATTACACCCTCTCTTGGAGGAATGGATTACACCCTCCTCAAGATAACATTCAAAATAAGACAATCATACTCTTCAAGCAGATTTAGCCCTGCATCCATGGCATTTGTTCAATCCTGGAAAGTTCAATTCTTGTCTTACAGTACACTTATTTATGTAGACATACCATGCCTTTAGCATAGGTATCTATGTATAAATATGTATATACACATGTGCATTAATTGCACTCTCTGTATCATAAATAATTCATCTATTACCTCTTAATTCATATCATCCTATTCTGATGACAACTTACCTTCATCCATGTGACAAGTATCACAGACATATTCATAATTATAAATCTGTTGTCGTCTTTACATAGCAACAACCAACAAGAATCCACTCTTGCCTTTTTGTGATAACAACATTTCACAATTCATAAGATACAAATGAGTAATTACCTCATTACATGAGGCAGCAAGTTAACAATCATTGCCCCTCTTCATACCCGAAATAAACCTTGGTCAACAGACCTCTACTAAGGGAATCCTTTCCTAGATTCCATCTCACAGTTGCTTGAGTATACACAGCCATACCTGTATGGTTGTCACCCACCTATGGATTTCAATCTGACCCATTCGTCGTATGGAAATGCTTCAACACTTCCTTTACTAGACTTATATCAATCTTACCTTCTCAAGGTTACGCGCAACATCATTATCAACATTTTTATTCATACTATTAATTTTTTACTATTATCATATCATCATTTTCTGAAATGATTCACGACAACCCTATATCTCACAACCAGTGACAAACTATTGGTAGTCTATAAGAATGTTATATTCATGCTCATTCATGACCATATGCATTACAACATATCTTTCTACACCAAGAACGTTACCCATGCCTATAGTGAAAACATATTCTAGTTGTCTACCTTTTGCATTCACATGCACAAACATGCCCTTAGGTTAAAAAACAAATGCATTTTCTTTTGTACAACCATGAGCTCTTAAGCTTCCTCATATTCCTATATCACTTCACCTCTCTTATGAGTGTTAGCTTCAGTCCAAAGGACTCTGCTTTCTTTTGCTCAATTAGATTATCCCAGCTACAGGTTCCATGAGCTGATAAGCTTGCTCATATGCCTATATCACTTTACCTCTATTATGAGTGTTAGATTCATTCCAAAGGACTCTATATTTTTCTCAATTAGATTATCCCAGCTACAGGTTTCATTCTTTGTAGGTCAAGTAAATTGACTTTAAAAACTTCATACCATTCCTCTGATCGCCAGGAATTATACATACAGGGTTTAGTCTTTCATTGGAGAAGAAATTTATTAGTGCCAAGGATTATATCAATCCATACTCGATTCCTTTAGCCACAAGGGATTCTCCATAAGGGTCTTCGCCCTTAAGAGACAACTATTCTAATTATCAGGGATCCTTCAACCCACGGGTTGTAGATATTGATTGTCTAGAGACCACATGAATAGCAGTGTCCACTTGCACATATGGAAGCCCACTCTATCAAAATAGTTTGGATCCATCGTCGGAGAATCCACCACACCAGCTAGCTTCTGGAAGGAACATGGGTCTTTCTCCATGCGGTATAAGTCAGGGATTGTGGCAAGTAATCACCATAATATTTCAAGCATTATGTATGTTGTATTGAAGCTTCTTTTGATTATAGAACACCTTCTTGGACATTATGATTTTGACCCTTGTAATGTTCCCAAGCCAATTTTTCGCTTGGGAACACTAGCTTACCACTGAATTAACTATTTGGTTGTGTGTATATGCAGGTTGGCCTCTCCAATTTCGGCCTTAGGGATATATTCAGTTATTCAACACAACTCATGAAGATATATTCAATATAATGCAATATCTAATCAATACACAAGATATGGAACCCCAAAGCACAGATCTGACATGAGAAACAAGAATTATGAGAATTTATATTATGAGAAACAAGAATCTGATACAATATAGAAGCATATCTGGAATAACATCAGATGTCTCCAAGCTAGAAGATACGAGCTGCTACAAAACTGCTCCCGACAATACAAAATGAGCCTCCAAAGGATGAATATATGATGAAGGACCAAATAGAAAAGAGTTAGGGTTACGTCCCACCCCCTAGTTACTGGCACGTCATGTTGGATGAATGAGAAGGCCAAGGTTTCGACCCTAGCTGAAGGAGACCTCCAAACGATGCAAAACTTCACCAAAAGATAGATCAGGACAAGGGAAATCCCTCCCAGAAGTATGAATCTCAAACACCAAGTCTTTCCCCTTCAAATCGTCGAAACCCTAATCACGCCTGCACCCTCCTGAAACCCTGAAGTGCCCAATAATTCGGCCTAGATAAAGAAATCCTCCAAAACTCCTAAAACTCCTTGGGATGATAGATCGGGTTGCCACAAGTCACTGGGAAAAGTCTCACAATCAAATATGAAGTATAACCCCCTCGATCTGACAATATCTTAATCATCAATGCGCCGTCCTTCTCTCAAAGCCATCCCAAATCTGTAGCTAACAATCTGGCCGAAGTAACTCCTCCAAAATGCCTCCAAACTTATGAGCTAGGTCCTGCAAGCAAAACCCAACTGCTAGAAAGTCTCTAGGCCTTATCACAATACTGGATCGAACTTCCCCTTATGCAATGGTGTGCCCCTGCTGGAAAACCCTAAATGGTACGGCCTTGTTGTCCTCCTGAATCGATGATGGAACTTGTGATGAGTGTAGAATGGTGTGGGTGGAGTATTTCATCCCCAAGACCAAGCTTGGAACAACGTGAGTGGAATATTTCACCACTGAGTTGTTCTCTAGGGTTTGTAATCTCAAAACCCTCAAAACTGTGTGCTCAAGATCTCAACAAGCAAAATACCAAATATCCAAGATGAGTGAAAGGTGCGCCCTAGCCTTTCCTTTATACTTCCATTATATTTCCCTGTTGAGTTAGTTTAACCCCTAGGTTCAACTCCTAACTCAACCTTCAGCTTCTAATTCTTCATTGAGTTACTTTTTACACTTTTTCTCTTTTTCCCAAGTCAACTTCAAAATATAACATTGGGTTGGTTGACTTTTCCCCATATTGCATGAGACTATGGTCTGGTGGGGATGGTTAGACCACTAAGTCCTCCCAAACCTCTTCATCAAGAGGTGGGGGACATTATAGTCTCCCCTGCTAGAAATTGCTTGTCCACGAGCAATTCCGAACCTATTTCATGTACCACCTGTTCATTCTCCCACATGGCATCCTCAATGGGCAAATCCTTCCATTTGATCAAGTATTCTTTGATGCTTCTCCTTCAGAGTTTCTTCTTTTGTACCTCCAATATCTTCTCTGGTACCATAACCAGTTTCCCCTCTTCATCTAGAGGTGGCAGCACCTCCAAGGGGGTGATGTGTTGGCCTATGGCCCTCTTCAGACAGGACATGTGGAAAACATTTTGTATCCTGCTACATTGTGGAAAATCCAACTCATAAGCTACGGCCCCTACCTTCCTATTGATCGTGTAGGGCCCAAAGAAACGGGGTTGGAGCTTTTCTGCTCCACTTCTTTTTATAGATGTCTGTCTGTACAGTTGGAGCCTTAGGTAGACTAAGTCACCAACCTCAAAAGTACGCTCTACCCTGTGCTTGTCTGCTTGGACCTTCTGTTGATTTTGTGCCCTCTGTAAGTGATCCTTGAACACTCCCTGAGGATGTCTTGACTCTGTTGTACCCAATCCTGTACCATCGGTGCTTTGCTTTCTCCAAACGAAATCTCTACAAAAGAGAGTGGGCCATAACTATACAATGCCCCGAATGGGGTCATGCCTATGGCCATGTGATGGGTGGTGTTGTAGCAGTACTCCCCCAAGTAGAGCCACCTAGACCATGCCTTCTGTTGGCCTGCCACATAATTCCTGAGATAGCCTTCCACCCATTTATTGACTATTCTGGTCTGCTCGTTCGTTTGAGGATGATAACTAGTGCTAGGGGTCAAGGTCGTCCCAACCAGCCTGAACAACTCCTACCAAAATGTACTCATGAATCAATTGTCCCTGTCACTGACAATGGTTTTGGGTAAACCATGTAATCTGAATACCTCTCTGAAAAATAATTCGTCCACATGTGTTGCACTGAAGTTTGTAGAAATGGAGAAGAAGTGTTCAAATTTCATCAACCTGTCCACCACTACGAAAATACAATCCTTACTTGCACCCTTGGCAACCCTGTGATGAAGTCTATGGAGATACTCTCCCATTTGTGCTCTAGGATGGGTAAGGGTTGCAGTAGTCCTGCTGGGTGAGTGTGCTCCTCCTTATTCTCCTGAAAAATAGTACACTCCTTGACATGATTCATCGCATCCTCTTTGAGGCCCTTCCATGAGAACCTCTCCCTTACTTGCCTGTATGTCTTGCCGATCACTTGGTGCCCTGCCACCGGTGACTCATGACATGCTTGTAATACCTTGGCCTTGAAGGCCGATTCAAGAACCAAAAAGATTCGGCCCTTGTAATAGATAATGCCATTGATGACCCTGAAGTTATCATCCTGTATTTTTCCATCCATCACCTGACAAGCAATGTGATTTTTTGAGTATTCCATCACAAGGAGGTCCTTCCAATCAATTGATACATCTTTCATGGCATATATTGATGGCCTCCGGGATAATGCATCTACCACCATGTTGTTTTTCCCTTTGACGAATTCAATGTCAAAGTCATACGCCTGGATCTTGCTGACCCACTTCTGCTGCCTTTCATTTAACTCCTTCTACTCCAACAAGTACTTAAGGTTGTTGTGATCTGATTTCACCACAATTCTAGCATCGACCAAGTATTGCTTGAATTTGGCCAAAGCATGCATGATGGAAAATAAGTCTTTGTCGTAGATGGTGTAAAGTAACTCAGGTCTCCTGAGTTTTTGGCTCTCATAAGCAAGAGGGTGCCTATTTTGCATCAGTACGGCCTCAATGCCTTCTCCGAAGGCACGTCAAATTCCAAGGTGAAAGGTTGGCTGAAATCTGGTAAGGCTAAAACTGGGCATGTGCTCATCACCTTTTTCATCTTGTCAAATGTAAATTGGGCTTCCTCACTCCATTTGAAAGCTCCCTTTTTGGTCAAATCAGTCAAAGGTCCACTAACGAACTTCCTAGAAATCCCCTCAACTCTGTAAGGGTTTTAGGTGTAGGCCACTCCATTATGGCCTGAATCTTCTCCTGATGTACCTGTACTCCTTTAACCCCAATAATGTGTCCCAAGTAGAGGACCTCCATCATTCCAAACTCACATTTGGAATCCTTGGCATACAATGATTGCTCCTCCATGGTAGTCAAGATCTGGTTCACATGCTGAAGGTGCTCCTCCCACGTCTTGCTATAGATCAGCAAGTCATCAAAGAATACAAGGAGATGCTTCCTCAACTGTTTGTTGAAGACATGGTTCATACATGACTGGAACGTGGTTGGGGCATTGGTTAATCCAAATAGCATTACTAAGAACTCATAGTGGTTGTAGTGACACCTGAAAGCAATTTTTGGGATGTCCTCCTCCCTCATTTGATTTGATGGTAGCCAGAGCGAAGGTCAATTTTGGTGAAATAAACAGCCCCATGAAGCTCGTCCAGTAGCTCATCAATCCTTGGTATGGGATACCTGTTCTTGATTTTTTTCTTGTTTAGTGCCCTGAATTCTATGCACATGCACATAGTTCCATCTTTCTTCTTGACCAACACCACTGAAGAGGCAAAAGGGATGGAACTTGGTCTGATGTGCCCCATATCCAATAGCTCCTTGATTTCCTTCCCTATTTCGTCCTTATACTTCTTTGGGTGTCTATAAGGCGTGGTGATGACTGGCTTTGCTCCTTCCTCTAACTCAATAATATGCTCAAATCCCCCGTCGGGTGGCACACCTAGTGGGATAGGTCCAAACACCCTGTTGCGTTTGTCAATGATCCTGTGAATCTATGGTGCGTAGTGAATCTTCCCCTTTTTGTCCACACGTGCCCAAATCTTGAACTCAAAAGCATACACTATCTCTTCTCTCCTTAAAATGGCCTCCAACCTCTTTGTCGTGACCACTTTGGTTGAGTTACTTGTCATGCCTCGGAGGACTACCTTCCTTCCACCCTCCTCTGTGAAAGACATCTCCATGGTCTTGTAGTTGGTGGTGATTGGCCCCAATGTACTGAGCCACTGTACTCCTAGGATTATGTTGGTGTCGAGAAGGTCCATCACATAAACATCTTGTACCAAATCATGCCTACTCGATGTAAGCTTCATTCCTGGAATGTACCTATTACAAGGCATGGTGCTTCCACCTCCTACCTCCACCTTGAATCCTTCAAATTCAACCATGGGTATATGCCTCCTATGTAGCAATGTCGAGTCAATGAAGTTGTGAGAGGCTCCCCCATCAATCAACACTAACACATTTTGCCCCTGCAAGACTCCTCTCATTATGAAGTTGTTGTACTTGGGCACCCCACTGACGGATGTCAAGGTAGTTTTCTCCTATGTCGTACTATCATGTAGTCTCCTCCTATGCAATTTCAATGGTGTCTACCTCTATGTTCTAAATGTGGCCGAAATCCTCATCTTCTTCATTGTCTGATGTCACCTCTATGTAATGCACTTGGCCACGGCCCATGCATTTGTGGGATGGGTTCCATGGCTCTTTGCATGTGTAGCATAGCTACTTCCTCCTTAGTTCTCTTCTAGTATTCTCCTCCATCCTTCCTCTCCCCCTGTCAAACCCCCTTGGGTCACGCCCTCCTGGGTTCATCAAAGGTCTTTGGTCTCTTCCTCTTGTGTTAAGAGGTGGTCTAGACACAAATTTCGACTTTGCAGCTGGTCCTAAGTCTCGCGTCCTCTAGATAGCATCCTGCAGGTTGGTAGGCTTAAAAGCCTTTACCCAACCCTTCAAGGGTTCTATCAAACCCTCAGTGAAGAGAATCATGAGCCCAGACTGTGACACGTCCGGGACCATGACTGCAAGTCTCTAGAATTCTTCAATATGTATCTCAGGTGCTCCTGTCTGTCTGAGCTATGTGAGCTCTTAGAAGTGTAGCTCAGGATCCCCTTAGTCGAAACTGTGAATAAGCCTCTGAGTGAACTCTGTGTATGCCACTATCTAATTGTGGCCAAGTGTGGTCAATCCATGATACCGCCAATCATGATCTTTGCCATCCAAGTACATGGTGACAAACTTGACGGCCTCCATATCCCTCATAGGGTTAAGTTGCAGGTACGTATCTAGTTTATGTACCCATGCCTGTGCAGTTATCTTGGCCGATCAATCAAAGTAGAAGATTTCCATCTTCCTGATCCTGCCCTCGAACTCATAATTCCTCCTGTGGTTCGACCTAGGTTTGCTTCTGAATTTGAGTTGACAGTACTGATATAGGGTCATCTGCCTCTGAACTGTCATACTCAAATCGTTGTACTCCCTGGTTCATTGCGCCATCTTCTCAACAAAGTCATCTATGGGTTCATGTTGTGTGGGTTCATTTGTGAACGTGGGCAAGTACGGTCTAGGAGTAGCCCGACTACCAGTCCGTCCATGTGGTGCTCCCCCTCCATGGCTCCCCTCATATTCATGATAGGGAATATGCTCTGGATGATACCTGTTCCCTCCATGAGATCCACTCGTTTCCCTGTTGTCATACGCCTCTAGACCTTTCCCCCTGTGACTCATTTCCATCAACATTGTTGCTATCCTTGTATGGTTTACATCTACCTTCCTCAAGGTCTCAGATATTTCGTCCTGTCCCCTACGATTTGTTTATTGGTACTCCTGTAAGTGGTTGACCAATGTAATTAATGTCTGGTTTATGGACTTATAGAACTCTTGTGCTAAGAATGCCAAGCCCTGTGGCTCAACGTCATCACCTGAACCCTCCATCTCGGCTTTTGTTTTACTTGTATGTTTCTTCCTTCGGCCCATATAGATACCACTAAAATTTTGCATGCGCTAATCCTCACAGGATGGGAGGATCAGAGCTCTGATGCCATTGTAATGTTCCCAAGCCAATTTTTCGCTTGAGAACACTAGCTTACCACTGAATTAACTGTTTGGTTGTTTGTATATGCAGGTTGGCCTCTCCAATTTTGGCCTTAAGGTTATATTCAGTTATTCAACACAACGCATGAAGATATACTCAATCAAATACAAGATCTAATCAATACACAAGATATGGAACGCCAAAGCACAAATCTGACCTTTTTATTATGAGAAACAAGAATCTGATACAATATAAAAGCATATCTAGAATAACATCAGATGGCTCCAAGCTACAAGATATGAGCTGCTACAAAATTCTCTCGACAATACAAAATGAGCCTCCAAAGGATGAATATATGACGAAGGACCAAATACAAAAGAATTAGGGTTATGTTCCACCCCCTAGCTGTTGGCATGTCCTGCTGGATGAATGAGAAGGCCAAGGTTTCGGCCCTAGCTGAAGGAGACCTCCAAACGATGCCAAAATTCACCAAAAGATAGATCAGGACAAGGGAAATCCCTCCCAGAAGTATGAAGCTCAAACACCAAGTCTTTACCCTCCAAACTGTTGAAACCCTAATCAAGACTGTGCCCTCCTAAAACCCTGAAGTGCCCAATAATTTGGCCTGGATAAAGGAAGCTTTCAAAACTCTTGAAACTCACTAGGATGATAGATCGGGTTGCCACAAGTCACTGGGAGAACTCTCACAATCCGATCTGAAGTATAACCCCCTAGATTTGACAATATCTAAATCTCCAATGCGCCCTCCTTCTCTCAAAGTCGTCCCAAATCTGTAGCTAACAATCTGGCCGAGGTAACTCCTCCAAAATGCATCCAAACGGATGAGGTAAGTCCTGAAAGTAAAACCCAAGTGTTAGAATGTCTCTAGGCCTTACCACAATGTTGGATCGAACTTCCCCTTATGCAATGGTGTGCCCCTGCTGGAAAACCCTCAATGGTACGACCATGCTTCCCTCTTGAAT
>ML806203.1:117319-142823 GCA_009831015.1 Picea engelmannii | reverse complement strand
AGATGAGCAATTTCATGATGCGAAGCAAGCTGAACACCAAACTACAATGCAATGAAGATATCAACATCTCAACACTCTCAGGTATGGTTCATTTAAATGAAAACACTTGGCTAATTGATAGTGGTGCTTCCAGGCACATGACCAGTTTCAGAAATCATTTGACACTCTTCATTGAGAAAGAGACACATCTACATGTGGTCCTTGGAGATGATGCTACATACCACGTAAGAGGAGTTGGAACCTCCATCTTCCAACTAGATTCAGATATGCAGCTTCTTATCCCCCACTTTTAGGGATAACTAGGAGATCATGTCTCGAGGCCCACAGGTCCTAAATATGGAGTACCAAGAGCCATATCGACTTTAGCATGGCCCTGGAGGGCCCATCTTTTCTCCCTTTTAGCACCTCTACCTTGCCAGTAGCAGCAGCATCCATCACCATCGGCTTGGTCTTGTGTCAGAGACTCAAACTCTTAGTAGGGACATGACTCAAGGACCTTAGCATGTGCTTATCACGTAGGGTTTGATTCAGTAAATTAATATAACAAATGCAAGTACACAACACTACAACCATTCAATCTAGAAATTTTGCAGAAATTCACTTACATTTAACCAAAAAATCACATAGCCATACCCTAGTTGTAAACCTTCCACCAAGAGAAACGACAAAAATAGCCAAAACAAGCTTCCTTCAATAAGTGCGCCTTAGAATTTCAGACCTCACCAAGTGGTGAGTGAAAGATGATGATAAAATGAGAGTAAAAACCCTCAATTTATATAGTAGCAATGACCTTAATTACTTTTTAGGTCATCAAAAGGCTGACAAGGCCAAAATACACAATAATATTGTTTTACATTAAAATGTCATACATTAAACCCTAATCAAGCAAAATAAAGACACCATGCCCCTTCTAGGGTGACATTAACCCTTTCTAGGGCAAATGCAGCCTCCTAGAGAAAAACGTTAGCCCTCCTTGGGCTTCTCCAACCTGCCACATGTGCCAAACTGCCCTGTCTGTCTGCCAAAATGTCCATGAAGCAAGGATGACGTCATGAACCTCCTTGGTGACGTCCTAGGCCTTCCAAGGCCAACGTTCCAATGAAGAGGGCACAACCCCTAGGTACAGGTCTGCTCAGTTGCCTCTAGTGGATTCTTTTGTTCTTCCCTAGTGCAAACACTTTGCCCTGTCTCTTCTCTATGTTGAGGTCTCAACATCCATCGGGTGGGCTTTTCAGCCCCATGGAGGTCTGAACTAATCATCTCCCCATGTGTACCTGTATAATATGGCACCTGTTCATCGGGCATGATCCTGCACATCAAAAATTACGCCCTCCATGGGCTCATAAGTCACAGGGATCATAGAAATCTCAATCACATCTCATCATCAATATTATTAAACATGTGCATAAAACCCCTATTACCCCAGTTAAGTGCTCAAAGACATTATACAAGTCTGCAATACAAGTTTGGGGAAGGTGACAGGGTGTCCTATTGGGCTAGTGTCCACTGGAAAAGCTATGTTTCCGGAAGATATTAAATCCAAGTCATGTAAGTGGGTGAGGTGGATAAAGGATGTCTTGACAAAGGGTGCAGTGAAAGCAAGGAAATGCAGGGCTTACCTGTGGGTGCCTTTGTAGAAGGCAGGTTGCACCTGTGTTAGATGTAATTGTTTCCAAGCCCATTCATGCATTTTATTCTTTATTCTTTATTTATTTTTTCTTCAAGAAGTTAATCAGGGGACACTTCCCTGGCATGGTGACCAGTGGTGTCAATGTTACCCACAAGTACTTTCACAGAAATGAGAAGATTGGCTCATGATGAGACCCCCTTTCTCTTGGCCATGCAACCAAGAGCCACTACCCAGGCGTGGTAACCAGCCACTAGTAGTGTCATACTGCTAGGTAACCATGGACCTAATAGGTTGGCTCATGATGAGACCCCCTATCCTCTGACTAGGTCTTATTTTATTATTTTTATTAGGTCCCTCTTGTTTCTTGCTAAGAATCCTTTTATTGCTTTCTCGAGGATCCCTGGACGAAGCATCTCGAGGTTTTATTTTTGGCTTTTATCTTTTGCCAGCTTGCTTTTACCTTATCGACATTCAACCTCTTCTTCCCACAAGGCAAGGTGAAATCCTTGAATTATTGGCCAACCCAATGCCCGAAAAAATGTAATGGGATGGATGAGCGGGAAGCAATATGAAAAGGTGGTAAGTATGATGGGAGCAGATGATGACTTTTCAAACCCCCCCCCCCAAGTAGAAAACCAAAACCTATGGTTATAGGATTACTAGGGCATCATTTCATTCCCCCCAGACATGGTCAAGTGGAAAAGTATAAGATCCACGCATTTGTTAGAAAAAAAAGGAATTAAATGCACATACTTAAAGGTTTTGAGGATCATAGTGACACATGCCATGATACCCGGACTCATTACCTCATCGAGTAAGAACCATCTCTGATACAGGACCAAGCCGAAGGTGATGGATGTTGATGTTGCTGACAAAGTGGAGGCGTTGAAAGGGAGAAAATATGGGCCCTCCAGGGCCATGCTCAAGTCGATCTGACTCTCGGTACTCCATGTCTAGGACCCATGGGCCTCTAGACATAATCTCCTAGTTATCCCTAAAAGTGGTGGATAACAGGCTTGAAGCTACTGGATGATCTCAGCGAGCTTCACTATTTGAGCCTCAACTGACTGTTACTCCTCCTATGCCAAGCCTGGCATAGAGTGACATGCTTTACTCACCACTTCTTTGACCATGGCCCACTCTGCGAGCAATTGCTCCTTTTCCCTCTATAGTTGTACTTTTTCCCCCTGAAGCTTCGCCTAAAGCTCTGCTTTCTCGCTTTCCTGGGTGGCTACTCTTTCCTGTACTGCTCGTAATTGTTCTAAGACTTCGTCTTTATCCCTTTTCAAGGATTATGTAGCCTTCTCCTTCTCTTATTGCGCTTTCTGTAAGCGGGCTTCTGTTGCATCCACAATCCTTCCTGATTGGGTTGGTTCATCCCCCAATTCTGCAATCTACGATGAGGAAGGCACAGTAGGTACTGCATGGACCAGGTGAACAACTTGTTGTACTTCCTTCAATTCCTTCTCGATTCTTTCGTATAACTCCTCTTGCTTCTCTCTGTACCTCTGCAATATTTCCTCAGAGGCGTCCTTCATAGCTCCGTGAACCAAACTAATGTCGTCCTCTGTGAGAGTGGCCTCCAACTAGGGCTTATTAGCACATGTCTTCTTCCTTGCTGAAGGTTTCTTTGGAGAAACCTTCCTCTTCTGCAGTGTTATTGTCCCAATGGGGGGATCCTCAAGTGGAGGGTGGTAGCTTCGCCTCCTCCTTGCCTTGCTTCTCCTTCATCTCCTCATCCCTATCCTTCTGCTTCGTCTTCTCCTCCTCCTGGCGAGCCAGACCCATTATCTTTAGAATCATTGTTCTCCTCATCGCTCTTTATATCCTGGACTTCCTCCTTCTTTTTCTTCTTCTACGGCCCACTGGACTGTCCAACATGCTCAACTCATGTGACTATGGGGCTTCCTATGGTGTCAGTGTTGGATAGTTCTGCATCAGCGATAGGTACAAGAAATTCCTTCATCCACTCCTTCGTAATCTTCTCCATATCTTCATCTGTCATTTTGTAGTATGACTGTAGTTCTTACTGGTTCTCGTCTCTGTGCACAGTGATGTAGATGAAATGACGATCAGTATAGAACTTTTCTATTTGTCGGTACTAGTGCAGGGTGCGCGGTGTCATGCACGGAAATGATTCGATGGCAACTTTTAACTGCTAATAGTATGCATGAAACATGGCATTCGACTGCCACTGCTTTTTCATGTCGTTGTTGTACCACAAGGTGGAAAAACGAGTGGCCAACGGCTCTGAGGGTTCGATCTCTGGGAAGGTGGCTTCTTAAGGCATTTGCCAAGCGACAAATGCGATCAAAATGATCATCCCGCTGTAATGGAATTCATATCCCAAGTCTTAGTCTTCGAGGCAATCCTTCTTCAGCTCATTGACGAGGTAGTTCACCCAGTTCATCTGCATGCCCTCCACACATTTTTTTACGAGGTCCACCACGAACCCAGTGACTTATGTAGGGCGGTTCTTCCTCAAGATCTTTCCAGCTAGGAGTTTGCAAGCAAGGCACACTGGGCCATCCTGTTTAGAGGTTACCTTGTAACCTCGCTTTCCTTTTTTGACTTCTCTGTAAGCTTCCTTGATGCACTGTGCGAGGGAACGGTCTGAAGCCTTCCCTGGATAAAACTGTTGAGGATCAGGTCCCTTCACACTTAAGCCTGTAATCTGGTGGATCGGCGTCGAATCCACAGTAATCCTTCTGTCGAGCCACAGGTATCCTCCATGATAGCAAGACAAGAGGAGTTTAACGCAAGCGTCAACCTCTTGGTGGTGGCCAAAATGCAAGATCTTCATCACATTCAGTATCGTGGACTGCGCCAACCTCTTAATTCATGGCTGTGAGACGAGGCAAGGCTTCTTTCCGGTTGTCTTCATGATATAGTGGTGGGGAGCCAACATGGCATAGTTCTTTCGATCTCCTAAATTGAAGTCGATGTTATTTAATAGCGGGATCTGTCGTAATTGACACTCGACCATGCATATTCCTTTTAGAATGTACGCAGTGAACATGACGTACTCAAAATCTTGGGGGATGTTGTTGCAGTTAACAACGCCAGCCAAAGGTGGAATGTAATCATGTAGGATCGACGGGATCTGCTTCGCATTACCCAGATCACCACGGTGCTTACTTCGCTGCTCAGTTGTGGGGTTAACACGGCTAGATCGACGTCCAGTCGAAGCGGAAGCCTGTAGTCCCCTGGTCGACGATGCCTGGATACCTTCAGATATCGGTATGTCAGCCATTATCTTCTTAAGGACTTCCTAGATAGAAGGAAAGCATTAGATCTAGCATCCATTTACCCTTAACACAAGGAAATAACTTAAGCAATAACATATATATCTATTACACAGCATAATCAAAGCACTAAGCAAATTTATGACAAAAATAACATGGTACAAAGCAAACCATAAGACACTAGATATAAATGTTCACCCTAGGATGGGGCTATGTCCACCAACCGCTTCGCCTTCTTTACTATGTGCTCGAATCTTACATTCATTCCTGTGCACTGAGCCACAGAGTAGAGCTTCGCACCAAATAGGAGATTTGCGCACTAAGCACCAGATCCTCCTTCCAAAACTAGGTCAAATGCACCTAACCAAATCCCTACATCACAACACTTGCACCCTCTACAAAAGCATAACGACATACATATATTCCTTTGCACAAAGCAACTCTGTTCACACAGAACTAGATTCACTTCGCTAACTTTTCTACTTTTACAATGCAGTCTTCTTTATTTATATCTTACAAACCCTTACAATAAGGCCTAAACATGGAAAAATCCCATGGGCCAGCATCCCCTAAAACCCGTTACAAAAACCCTAAAGGAACCTTTACTAAGTCCAATTAACCCTCAAAATCGGTGAGATCCACGATCTCAGCTCCGCATGGGCACTCCTTCTTCGAACAATGTGTCGAAGTCCAAAAGTGGGCCAAATCTGACCAAGATTTCCTCAAAACTTGTTAGAGTGCCAACAAGTTATAACCCCAAGACTTTTTTATCAATGGTGACTTGTGAGAGGGGACCTTTTATTATCCATTTTAACCTCGCCTTCTCAAACCCCCAGGTCATCGGGGTCGTCTCCCCTAGGCGTACAACCCTAAATAGAAAGATGAATCCTATTGAAGTGACACTGATAGGATAACCTCAAGTTGTGCTAATTTGTTTTCCTATCACCTTCCCTTTTATCAAAGTACAAATTGTGCGATAACAATACCAATCAACAATTTACAAGAGTTATCGAAGTTTGCTCTTCCTTGCGGTCACTCACCCTCCAGGATGAGGCATCTCCTTCTATACTATACAGTCTCTCAGGAGATCCATCTTACCTTGCCAAGGATTTCTCGCACAAGAAGAGTTTCAGATAATTTACCGAGTCTTACAGTAGAGGCATCCCTCTAACTTGCTCATCCAAGGAGTCCCTATGGCTCGTGTTACCACAAAACAACATTCTCTATGGAAAACATGGCTTATCATAGGGTTTTCATGTCACAATAGTATCATTTTCATGCTTTCCCGGCTTGACAACCATCATCTGTCCCTCTAGGACAAATCTATCATCTTACCTGTATCACAGTCATACAATAATTCATGAGATGTTATCATCAATTCATCAAAATTTACAAATATGTTACCCACATATTTCCAATTCCACATTTCCATTTTCAGTTCCATAGAGTAACCAGATTCACAAGTATGAGACTTCCCTTTCATAACAGTTTGGTTCAGCAGGCATTGGTATTCTTTATGGGATTTCAGTGTAGCCCTTTCAAAGACCCTTCTTCCTGCAATTTGTTCTTCACACAACCAAACAAATTGTTAGTTCTCATGCACATCACATTTTCATTATACACTTGCAGTGGCTTCCAAACAATTTCAAAAATGTGCATACTATCAATTAAATCACATTTATCTATTCAATGATAGAAAGAAAAAATGAATTATCATTCCTCACACATGCATTATTTTATCATAGCAAGCTTTTCAAGATGCAACCAATTCATCATACGATCTTGACCAATGTGCCAGTGTCCATGGCCACATTCAAACACAATGCACCCTTAAATTGATTTCAGATTACCATAGTTTTCTGGTTAGGCATTCTGCCATGGTGTGTCGGAACTCAACCAACCTCTTACCACATGGTTTCTTTATCAACATTTATCATTACAGCAAGAGTATGATTCCTACCACAAACCGATCATGACCTCGGATCCACATATGATGTGAAATTAAAATTTTATATGAATGCATTCGAGCATTCTTTCTTTACAGGTAACTAGAGTGCCAATATTCATGGCCACCTAATTTCTTTATTTACCATTCTAAAACTCTGGTAGAATATCGAAAGGTCCTCCTTCCATAATGGGCAATCCTATACATGCCCACTCGTGCAAACATGCATTTCCTATATGCATTAAGTCATGTTGTGTATGAGCACTTTTTGTTCCCAATCATCCTCGATTGGTCAATGCCTTTATGACACAATTTTTCATGAATCTTATTGCAAGGATTTCATTCATCCTTGGCTACCAATGGTTCCTCCCTCTGTCATTCGGGTTCTTTTTCCTGAATCCTACCATGCTTCGGTATCAATGAGACTCACCAGTCAATTTAAATCAGCAAACAATTTCATATATGTCTCACCATATCCATATACACTCTATCACATTATCCTCAATGTTTTGATGAATGTAAACAAAATCAAATTTTCAACTATCTCTACAATCATGCAACTTTCATTATTCTCATGCCAAAACATTTACATACACCCATATATTAGTTTCCTCATCCTAGAGAAAAACAATAAACATCAAGAGCGGAGTTAAGGTACTCTTCCCTCCTTCCAACTCCTCCTACATAGTTTGGAATTTTCAGCTTAACTGAACTATTCCCAAGGCCTCAATACCTTTGCAACATTGTGGTTTAACCATGATCATTTATTTAAACATATTCATAAATTTATTTTCCAGTTGTACTTTTAAAGTTTACAACTCTGTTTAGAAAATCACAGTTTTAATAGTCGGGAAAGAATTTCTACTTTTCTCATTTATTGCCTATGCAATTCATCCCCTTCTGGGATCTATCTGCTATGTTCCTTGAGCGATTTCAGCCAAGTTTCATCTTGACTTTCCCTGGACAAAACAATCATTCTACAACAAGAAGATTTCGGTTCACAAATTAATCATGAACTAGAAGATTTCGGTTCACAAATTAATCATGAACTAGTGCATTCTGCACATTTACTAATTATGTTGGTTAACATTCATAAGAATTTATATGTCCCCTATGCATGCAATATCTTTTTAAAATGTAATACAAGATTCTTATACAAATAGGCTTTGCATCCTATTGCTTAGTTTTCTAGCAGTCATTTAATGTAATGGCTTTGCTCCATTGACATAGTTTTCTCACAGTTCCTCCACATGGAACCCTTTTTTTTTATCATGCAACTCTTTTATTGCATTTCGAATACTATCTGAAATGACTTCAAGCCAAGCATTCAAATTATATATTCACATATGTACATTATTCTACCAGTTTGTATTCCAATTGTTCCTTCATGCACTTAACCTCATGTATCCACATAATGTGTGTGTCTACCATTGGCACAGTTCACAATTTCACATGCATATTTGTTTGAAACCTTTCAATTGATGTTTGGCTTACAATAATTTACATACCCTTCTCAAAGGAATAATCATGTTTCCTCCATTTCATAACAACAAAGCATTCTTGATTACTATATCAGAGAATCCTTGCTCATTTATTTTTTCAACAATTTAAAATAAGACAACATAACATAACATTACACCCTCTCTTGGAGGAATGGATTACACCCTCCTCAAGATAACATTCAAAATAAGACAATCATACTCTTCAAGCAGATTTAGCCCTGCATCCATGGCATTTGTTCAATCCTGGAAAGTTCAATTCTTGTCTTACAGTACACTTATTTATGTAGACATACCATGCCTTTAGCATAGGTATCTATGTATAAATATGTATATACACATGTGCATTAATTGCACTCTCTGTATCATAAATAATTCATCTATTACCTCTTAATTCATATCATCCTATTCTGATGACAACTTACCTTCATCCATGTGACAAGTATCACAGACATATTCATAATTATAAATCTGTTGTCGTCTTTACATAGCAACAACCAACAAGAATCCACTCTTGCCTTTTTGTGATAACAACATTTCACAATTCATAAGATACAAATGAGTAATTACCTCATTACATGAGGCAGCAAGTTAACAATCATTGCCCCTCTTCATACCCGAAATAAACCTTGGTCAACAGACCTCTACTAAGGGAATCCTTTCCTAGATTCCATCTCACAGTTGCTTGAGTATACACAGCCATACCTGTATGGTTGTCACCCACCTATGGATTTCAATCTGACCCATTCGTCGTATGGAAATGCTTCAACACTTCCTTTACTAGACTTATATCAATCTTACCTTCTCAAGGTTCCGCGCAACATCATTATCAACATTTTTATTCATACTATTAATTTTTTACTATTATCATATCATCATTTTCTGAAATGATTCACAACAACCCTATATCTCACAACCAGTGACAAACTATTGGCAGTCTATAAGAATGTTATATTCATGCTCATTCATGACCATATGCATTACAACATATCTTTCTACACCAAGAACATTACCCATGCCTATAGTGAAAACATATTCTAGTTGTCTATCTTTTGCATTCACATGCATAAACATGCCCTTAGGTTAAAAAACAAATGCATTTTCTTTTGTACAACCATGAGCTCTTAAGCTTCCTCATATTCCTATATCACTTCACCTCTCTTATGAGTGTTAGCTTCAGTCCAAAGGACTCCACTTTCTTTTGCTCAATTAGATTATCCCAACTACAGGTTCCATGAGTTGATAATATTGCTCATATGCCTATATCACTTTACCTCTATAATGAGTGTTAGATTCATTCCAAAGGACTCCATATTTTTCTCAATTAGATTATCCCAGCTACAGGTTTCATTCTTTGTAGGTCAAGTAAATTGAATTTACAAACTTCATATCATTCCTCTGATCGCCAGGAATTATACATACAGGGTTTAGTCTTTCATTGGAGAAGAAATTTATTAGTGCCAAGGATTATATCAATCTATACTCGATTCCTTTAGCCACAAGGGATTCTCCATAAGGGTCTTCGCCCTTAAGAGACAACTATTCTAATTATCATGGATCCTTCAACCCACAGGTTGTAGATATTGATTGTCTAGAGACCACATGAATAGCAGTGTCCACTTGCACATATGGAAGCCCACTCTATCAAAATAGTTTGGATCCATCATCGGAGCATCCACCACACCAGCTAGCTTCTGGAAGGAACATGGGTCTTTCTCCATGCAATATAAGTACGGGATTGTGGTAGGTAATCACCATAATATTTCAATCATTATGTATGTTGTATTGAAGCTTCTTTTGATTATAGAACACCTTCTTGGACATTATGCTTTTGACCCTTGTAATGTTCCCAAGCCAATTTTCCGCTTGGGAACACTAGCTTACCACTAAATTAACTATTTGGTTGTGTGTATATGCAGGTTGGCCTCTCCAATTTCGGCCTTAGGGATATATTCAGTTATTCAACACAACTCATGAAGATATATTCAATATAATGCAATATCTAATCAATACACAAGATATGGAACCCCAAAGCACAGATCTGACATGAGAAACAAGAATTATGAGAATTTATATTATGAGAAACAAGAATCTGATACAATATAGAAGCATATCTGGAATAACATCAGATGGCTCCAAGCTAGAAGATACGAGCTGCTACAAAACTGCTCCCGACAATACAAAATGAGCCTCCAAAGGATGAATATATGATGAAGGACCAAATAGAAAAGAGTTAGGGTTACGTCCCACCCCCTAGTTGCTGGCACGTCCTATTGGATGAATGAGAAGGCCAAGGTTTCGGCCCTAGCTGAAGGAGACCTCCAAACGATGCCAAACTTCACCAAAAGATAGATCAGGACAAGGGAAATCCCTCCCATAAGTATGAATCTCAAACACCAAGTTTTTCCCCTTCAAATCGTCGAAACCCTAATCACCACTGCACCCTCCTAAAACCCTGAAGTGCCCAATAATTCGGCCTAGATAAAGAAATCCTCCAAAACTCCTAAAACTCACTGGCATGATAGATCGGGTTGCCAGAAGTCACTGGGAAAAGTATCACAATCAAATCTGAAGTACAACCCCCTCGATCTGACAATATCTTAATCATCAATGCGTCGTCCTTCTCTCAAAGCCATCCCAAATATGTAGCTAACAATCTGGCCGAAGTAACTCCTCCAAAATGCCTCCAAACT
Source organism: Picea engelmannii (assembly GCA_009831015.1). Taxonomy (NCBI): domain Eukaryota; kingdom Viridiplantae; phylum Streptophyta; class Pinopsida; order Pinales; family Pinaceae; genus Picea; species Picea engelmannii. The sequence continues at coordinate 131,811 of ML806203.1, read as the reverse complement.
TATGAGCTAGGTCCTGCAAGAAGAACCCAACTACTAGAAAGTCTCTAGGCCTTATCACAATACTGGATCGAACTTCCCCTTATGCAATGGTGCGCCCCTGCTGGAAAACCCTGAATGGTACGGCCTTGTTGTCCTCCTGAATCGATGATGGAACTTGTGATGAGTGTATAATGGTGTGGGTGGAGTATTTCATCCCCAAGACCAAGCTTGGAACAACGTGAGTTGAATATTTCACCACTGAGTTGTTCTCTAGGGTTTGTAATCTCAAAACCCTCAAAATTGTGTGCTCAAGATCTCAACAAGCAAAATACCAAATATCCAAAATGAGTGAAAGGTGAGCCCTATCCTTTCCTTTATACTTCCATTCTATTTCTCTGTTGAGTTAGTTTAACCCATAGGTTCAACTCCTAACTCAACCTTCAGCTTCTAATTCTTCATTGAGTTACTTTTTACTCTTTTTCCCAAGTCAACTTCAAAATATAACATTGGGTTGGTTGACTTTTCCCCATGTTGCATGAGACTATGGTCTGGTGGGGATGGTTAGACCACTAAGTCCTCCCAAACCTCTGCATCAAGAGGTGGGGGACATTACAGTCTCCCCTTCTAGAAATTGCTTTTCCACGACCAATTCCGAACCTGTTTCATGTACCACCTCTTCATTCTCCCACGTGGCATCCTCAATGGGAAAATCCTTCCATTTGATCAAGTATTCTTGATGCTTCTCCTTCAGAGTTTCTTCTTTTGAACCTCCAATATCTTCTCTGGTACCAGAACCAGTTTCCCCTCTTCATCTAGAGGTGGAAGCACCTCCAAGGGGGTGATGTGCTGGCCTATGGCCCTCTTCAGACAGGACATGTGGAAAACATTTTGTATCCTGCTACATTGTGGCAGATCCAACTCATAAGCTACGGCCCCTACCTTCCTATTGATCGTGTAGGGCCCAAAGAAATGGGGTTGGAGCTTTTCTGCTCCACTTCTTTTTATAGATGTCTGTCTGTACAGTTGGAGCCTTAGGTAGACTAAGTTACCAACCTCAAAAGTATGCTCTACCCTGTGTTTGTCTGCTTGGACCTTCTGTTGATTTTGTGCCCTCTGTAAGTGATCCTTGAACACTCCCTGAGGATGTCTTGACTCTGTTGTACCCAATCCTGTACCATCGATGCTTTGTTGTCTCCAAAAGAAATCTCTACAAAAGAGAGTGGGCCATAACTATACAATGCCCCGAATGGGGTCATGCCTATGGCCATGTGATGGGTGGTGTTGTAGCAGTACTCCCCCAAGTAGAGCCACCTAACCCATGCCTTCTGTTGGCCTGCCACATAATTCCTGAGATAGCCTTCCACCCATTTATTGACTATTCCGGTCTGATCATTCGTCTGAGGATGATAACTAGTTCTAGGGGTCAAGGTTGTCCCAACTAGCCTAAACAACTCCTACCAAAATGTACTCATGAATCAGTTGTCCCTGTCACTGACAATGGTTTTGGGTAAACCATGTAATCTGAAGACCTCTTTGAAAAATAATTCGGCCACATGTGTTGCACTGAAGTCTGTAGAAATGGAGAAGAAGTGTGCAAATTTCATCAACCTCTCCACCACTATGAAAATACAATCCTTACTTGCACCCTTGGAAACCCTATGATGAAGTCCATGGAGATACTCTCCCATTTGTGCTCTAGGATGGGTAAAGGTTGCAGTAGTCCTGCTGGGTGAGTGTGCTCCTCCTTATTCTCCTGAAAAATAGTACACTCCTTGACATGATTCGTCGCATCCTCTTTGAGGCCCTTCCATGAGAACCTCTCCCTTACTTTCCTGTATGTCTTGCTGATCACTTGGTGCCCTGCCACCGGTGACTCATGACATGCCTATAATACCTTGGCCTTGAAGGCCGATTCAAGAACCAAAAAGATTCGGCCCTTGTAATAGATAATTCCATTGATGACCCTGAAGTTATCATCTTGTATTTGTCCATCCATCACCTGAAAATCAATATGATTTTTTGAGTATTCCATCACAAGGAGGTCCTTCCAATCAATTTATACATATTTCATGGCATAGATTGATGGCCTCCGGGATAATGCATCTACCACCACATTTTTTTTCCCTTTGATGAATTCAATGTCAAAGTCATACGCCTGGATCTTGCTGACCCACTTCTGCTGCCTTTCATTTAACTCCTTCTACTCCAACAAGTACTTAAGGTTGTTGTGATCTGATTTCACCACAATTCTAGCATCGACCAAGTATTGCTTGAATTTGGCCAAAGCGTGCATGATGGCCAATAACTCTTTGTCATAGATGGTGTAAAGTAACTCAAGTCTCCTGAGTTTTTGGCTCTCATAAGCAAGAGGGTGCCTATTTTACATCAGTACGGCCCCAATGCCTTCTCCGAAGGCACGTCAAATTCCAAGGTGAAAGGTTGGTTGAAATTTGGTAAGGCTAAAACTGGGCATGTGCTCATCAACTTTTTTATCTTGTCAATTGTAAATTGGGCTTCCTCACTCCATTTGAAAGCTCCCTTTTTGGTCAAATCAGTCAAAGGTCCACTAACAAACTTCCTAGAAATCCCCTCAACTCTGTAAGGGTTTTAAGTGTAGGCCACTCCACTATGGCCCGAATCTTCTCCTGATGTACCTGTACTCCTTTAACCCCAATAATGTGTCCCAAGTAGAGGACCTCCATCATTCCAAACTCACATTTGGAATCCTTGGCATACAATGATTGCTCCTCCATGGTAGTCAAGATCTGTTTCACATGCTGAAGGTGCTCCTCCCACGTCTTGCTATAGATCAGCAAGTCATCAAAGAATACAAGGAGATGCTTCCTCAACTGTTTGTTGAAGACATGGTTCATACATGACTGGAACGTGGTTGGGGCATTGGTTAAGCCAAATGGAATTACTAAGAACTCATAGCGGTTGTAGTGACACCTGAAAGCAGTTTTTGGGATGTCCTCCTCCCTCATTTGATTTGATGGTAGCCAGAGCGAAGGTCAATTTTGGTGACATAAACAGCCCCATGAAGCTCATCCAGTAGCTCATCAATCCTTGGTATGGGATACCTGTTCTTGATTTTTTTCTTGTTTAGTGCCCTGAAGCCTATGCACATGCACATAGTTCCATCTTTCTTCTTGACCAACACCATTGAAGAGGAAAAAGGGATGGAACTTGGTTTGATGTGCCCCATATCCAATAGCTCCTTGATTGCCTTCCCTATTTCATCCTTATACTTCTTTGGGTGTCTATAAGGCATGGTGATGACTGGCTTTGCTCCTTCCTCCAACTCAATAATATGCTCAAATCCCCTATCGGGTGACACACCTAGTGGGATAGGTCCAAACACCCCATTGTGTTTGTCAATGATCCTGTGAATCTATGGTGCATAGTGAATCTTCCCCTTTTTGTCCACACGTGCCCAAATCTTGAACTCAACAACATACTCTATATCTTCTCTCCTTAAAATGGCCTCCAACCTCTTTGTCGTGACCACTTTGGTTGAGTTACTTGTCATGCCTCGGAGGACTACCTTCCTTCCACCCTCCTCTGTGAAAGACATCTCCATGGTCTTGTAGTTGGTGGTGATAGGCCCCAACGTACTGAGCCACTGTACTCCTAGGATTATGTTGGTGTCGAGAAGGTCCATCACATAAACATATTGTACCAAATCATGCCTACTTGATGTAAGCTTCATTCCTGGAATGTACCTGTTACAAGGCATGGTGCTTCCACCTACTACCTCCACCTTAAATCCTTCAAATTCAACCATGGGTATATGCCTCCTATGTAGCAATGTCGAGTCAATGAAGTTGTGAGAGGCTCCCCCATCAATCAACACTGACACATTTTTCCCCTGCAAGACTCCTCTCATTCTGAAGGTGTTGTACTTGGGAACCCCACTGACGGATGTCAAGGTAGTTTTCTCCTATGGCGTACTGTCATGTAGTCTCCTCCTATGCAATTTCAATGGTGTCTACCTCTATGTTCTAAATGTGGCTGAAATCCTCATCTTCTTCATTATCTGATGTCACCTCTATGTAATGCACTTGGCCACGGCCCATGCATTTGTGGGATGGGTTCCATGGCTCTTTACATGTGTAGCATAGCTACTTCCTCCTTAGTTCTCTTCTAGTATTATCCTCCATCCTGCCTCTCCCCCTGTCAAACCCCCTTGGGTCATGCCCTCCTAGGTTCATCAAAGGTCTCTGGTCTCTTCCTCTTGTGTTAAGAGGTGGTCTAGACACAAATTTCGACTTTGCAGCTGGTCCTAAGTCTCGCGTCCTCTAGATAGCATCCTGCAGGTTGGTAGGATTAAAATCCTTTACCCAACCCTTCAAGGGTTCCATCAAACCCTCAGTGAAGAGAATCATGAGCCCAGACTGTGACACGTCCGAGACCATGACTGCAAGTCTCTAGAATTCTTCAATATGTATCTCAGGTGCTCCTGTATGTCTGAGTTGTGTGAGCTCTTAGAAGTGTAGCTCAGGATCCCCTTAGTCGAAACTGTGAATAAGCCTCTGAGTGAACTCTGTGTATGCCACTATCTAATTGTGGCCAAGTGTGGTCAATCCATGATACCGCCAATCATGATCTTTTCCATCCAAGTACATGGTGACAAACTTGACGGCCTCCATATCCCTCATAAGGTTAAGTTGCAGGTACGTATCTAGTTTATGTACCCATGCCTGTGCAGTTATCTTGGCCGATCAATCGAAGTAGAGGATTTCCATCTTCCCGATCCTGCCCTCAAACTCATAATTCCTCCTGTGGTTCGACCTAGGTTTGCTTCTGAATTTGAGTTGACAGTACTGATATAGGGTCATCTGCCTCTGAACTGTCATACTCAAATCATTGTACTCCCTGGTTCATTGTGCCATCTTCTCAACAAAGTAATCTATGGGTTCATGTTGTGTGGGTTCATCTGTGAACATGGGCAAGTATGGTCTAGGAGTAGCCCGACTACTAGTCTGTCCATGTGGTGCTCCCCCTCCATGGCTCCCCTCATATTCATGATAGGGAATATGCTCTGGCTGATACCTGTTCCCTCCATGAGATCCACTCGTTTCCCTGTTGTCATACGCCTCTAGACCTTTCCCCCTGTGACTCATTTCCATCAACATTGTTAATATCCTTGTATGGTTTACATATACCTTCCTCAAGGTCTCAGATATTTCGTCCTGTCCCCTAAGATTTTTTTCTTGGTACTCCTATAAGTGGTTGACCAATGTAATTAATGTCTGGTTTATGGACTTATAGAACTCTTGTGCTAAGAATGCCAAGCCCTGTGGCTCAACGTCATCACCTGAACCCTCCATCTTGGCTTTTGTTTTACTTGTATGTTTCTTCCTTCGGCCCATATATATACCACTGAAATTTTTCATGCACTAATCCTCACAGGATGGGAGGATCAGAGCTCTGATGCCATTGTCATGTTCCCAAGCCAATTTTTCTCTTGAGAACACTAGCTTACCACTGAATTAATTGTTCGGTTGTTTGTATATGCAGGCTGGCCTCTCCAATTTCAGCCTTAAGGTTATATTCATTTATTCAACACAACTCATGAAGATATACTCAATAAAAATACAAGATCTAATCAATACACAAGATATGGAACCCCAAAGCACAAATCTGACCTTTTTATTATGAGAAACAAGAATCTGATACAATATAAAAGCATATCTAGAATAACATCAAATGGCTCCAAGCTACAAGATATGAGCTGCTACAAAATGCTCTCAACAATACAAAATGAGCCTCCAAAGGATGAATATATGATGAAGGACCAAATACAAAAGAATTAGGGTTATGTTCCACCCCCTAGTTGTTGGCATGTCCTGCTGGATGAATGAGAAGGACAAGGTTTCGTCCCTAGCTGAAGAAGACCTCCAAACGATGCCAAAATTCACCAAAAGATAGATCAAGACAAGGGAAATCCCTCCCAGAAGTATGAAGCTCAAACACCAAGTCTTTACCCTCCAAACTATTGAAACCCTAATCAAGACTGTGCCCTCCTAAAACCGTGAACTGCCCAATAATTCGGCCTGGATAAAGGAAGCTTCCAAAACTCTTGAAACTCACTAGGATGATAGATCGGGTTTCCACAAGCCACTGGGAGAACTCTCACAATCCGATCTGAAGTATAACCCCCTAGATTTGACAATATATAAATCTCCAATGCGCCCTCCTTCTCTCAAAGTCGTCCCAAATCTGAAGCTAACAATATGGCCGAGGTAACTCCTCCAAAATGCATCCAAACTGATGAGCTAAGTCCTGGAAGGAAAACCCAAGTGTTAGAATGTCTCTAGGCCTTACCACAATGTTGGCTCGAACTTCCCCTTATGCAATGGTGTGCCCTTGCTAGAAAACCCTCAATGGTACGACCATGCTTCCCTTCTGAATTGATGATGGAACCTGTGATGAGTGTAGAATGGTGTGGGTGGAGTATTTCATCCCCAAGACCAAGCTTGGAACAAGGTGAGTGGAATCTTTCACCACTGAGTTGTTCTCTAGGGTTTGTAATCTCAAAACCCTCAAAACTATGTGCTCAAGAGCTCAACAAGAAAAGTACCAAATATCCAAGATGAGTGAAAGGTGCGCCCTAGCCTTTCCTTTATACTTCCATTATATTTCCCTGTTGAGTTAGTTTAACCCCTAGGTTCAACTCCTAACTCAACCTCCAGCTTCTAATTCTTCATTGAGTTACTTTTTACTCTTTTTCCCTTTTTCCCAAGTGAACATCAAAATATAACATTGGTTTGGTTGAATTTTCCCCATGCTGCGTGAAACTATGGTTTAGTGGGGATGGCTAGACCACTAAGTCTTCCCAGACCTCTTCATCAAGAGGTGGGGACATTACAACCGTGTTTCACCTTGGTGAGTGTTATCGATTTCCTAGTGAGTGGCCAACGTTTGGGGAAGGGGTGTAGCTGGGGTCCCCTTGAGGGGTCATCATACCATTCTCGACCATACTTATCACTTNATCAAGAGGTGGGGACATTACAACCGTGTTTCACCTTGGTGAGTGTTATCGATTTCCTAGTGAGTGGCCAACGTTTGGGGAAGGGGTGTAGCTGGGGTCCCCTTGAGGGGTCATCATACCATTCTCGACCATACTTATCACTTTCCTCTCATCACATTCCCATCACATTTCCCTCCTTTAGGCCCTTTGGCTTTAGTAACCCAAGAAGGGTGTGTACCTCATTTCATGGGAAGAAGGGGTTGAAGGCTTAGAGGGATGGTAGCTGGTAAAAGATAAAATCCTATAATATAAAAATTCCAGATGCTCTCCCAAAGAGGTATTGAGAGCAACGAAAATCTTCTCTAAAAAATCAAAGACCTACAAAAGAAAAATAGCAATATATAAATGTCCCCACTTTTTGAGGTGTGTACACTCATGCAATGTCCCTTTCTTTCCTTGCATACGACACTCTGTGTACCTCTATTTTCAAGTGGCCTTGTGGTGATTCCCCCCAAGCTAATCGATCTCACTCTAAGGAGTACCCAAGGTTTTGGACTATTAATTAATCAATGTTAATGAATGTGCTTGGAAAAATGATGTATTGAAAATGAAGGTGAAGCACACCCTCTACAAAGGAACCCATAGATGAGACAATATGATCCCTTGTATGTCATGAAACCCATTGACCTATTAAGTATAAACCCATATCCACCTCATCATCGACTATATGAGCTTGAAGGGGCACCCTTAGGAGCGTCCCCTACTTGAGAGTTTTTCTCTACCCAATAGGACTTTTATGACACCCCTCCCATACCTAAAATTGGTCAATTGTATAGGGTCCTTTAGCACTTTTTTAATTTGATGAGGTAGTTTTTATGCACATTTTTAGATTCCTTGTGTATTAGATGTGGTTTTCACTTTCCATCATATTTTGACTTGAGATCCTTAGAGGGCGTACGTATTTTTTTTGCAGGACCTTGTTTGGTGGACATTTTTGGAGGAACAAGCCTAGCTTGGGCTTCCATGGGGCTTGAAGCCCACAGGTTGGATGCCAAGGCCCCACATGTTGGATCATGATGACTTGCCTTTGGAGTCCTAGAAGACACCTTGGTCGACCTTTCCTATCCCTCACATGCTAAACAACTTGCCTAAGAGGGGAAAAACAACACTCTTTGGGGCTTGATGTCACCTAGGGAAAGGGTTGGTTGTAATGGAGTTATTTTTCATTGACAATTGGCATCATTTGATGGAGAGAGCATGTTGACTTGTGGTAAAAGGATATAGCGCATGAGGAGAAGGCCAAACGTTCCATCCCCAACTCCAACGACTTGTTAAATGTGCCAAAACATTTCCCTAAAGGGATGACATCATCTTATTTTAAGGTTTCTAATATGTAAAAGTGAAATTTGAATTTGTAAAGGGGAAAAGTAAGGGTTTTTGACCCCTTACTTTGTGGTTTACCCTGATTATGTGGAAAAAATATTCGTTAAACATTTTGTATAAATAGAGATCATGTAAATCTCATTTGATAACATAACTCTCCTATTGTGAGAAGTACTTGGCTGAAATTTTTGCTAACCTTGAGTATTTTCTCTCTCTTTTGCATTTGTCATGGCTTACTTTTCTATTTGTGGAAGGAAGTTGTGTGAAACCTCTTGTGGAGTGTTTCTCTTGCATATTGGTGGATAATTCTTTGTAAAGTGGAAGTTTATCTTGTTGATTCTTGCTCTACTTTAAGGGTTTTATCTTGTTATTGTCTCTTTTTCTTCGTTGCAAGGCTAACTAGTTGAATTTCTTGGGGAGTATAAGTGAATACAACCCCACTAAGCTCATCAATATTTATCTTGGAAATAATTTGTTACTTAAGGAAGTTCTAGGAGAAGTAAAAAAGATTACACCCTTCTAGCTCTTTCCTAGTTAGCTTTACCTGCCTTGGACAGTAAGAGGGTTTACACCTCCAAGAAAGTAATATAGTTAACTCTTTATTTGACTCCATGACCCAATAGTTAAAGAACTAATCATTTTCATTTTGCATTGGATAAATAAAATTGTTGCATTGGGATACATGAAAATACGAAATAAATTACTTTTTCAAGTTGCAATCTCTTCTTGACGTTCTAGACTTGTCATAGCCACTTGGGCGTCTCAATTGGTTAATTACTTCTTGCTGCTATTATAGACTTTTATCTATAGCCACTAGAGCTACAAAAACCCTAACACATTTTCATTTATAACTTTCTTTCCAACCGTCATAATTTGCTAAAAGTTTCCCAAGATAATCTACTAGGCCTAACGCAACTTTTGAATGGACTCTTTGTGATTTTGGGTGGTTGGATATACTGTTGTAACAACTTGTTTTCTATAGCCATGAGGATGAAAAATACCTCTGCAAACACCTTTTATTACAGCCTTGTTTCATTTCTAAAGTCTTGTGCTTCCATGCTTGAGTATTACTAATGTTTATCTAGCTTATCTCTTACATCATTTGTTGGACTTTTAGTAATCATTAAGCAGAAATAACACTTTGTTTCTTGCTGATATATATCTTTGTTTACTACTACAATTAGGGACAACAAGCTTAACTTGTTTGTCCACCTAACATTATACATATATACTCGGCTTGTTCTTGTGTCTCGGGAAGGTACACTCACTCTTTGTAGGTGTTCTTATCTCTTGGAAACTTTTGGCTACGAATTAGACTTTTTCTCAAGTCCTTTCACATTCTCTATCTAAACCTTTAGGGGAAACTTCCTTCATCTCTTCACTTTCCATCTCATTTCCCCTAGGGTCACCAGGATTCCCCCCTTGAGGTGATTCTCTGACCTCTAAAGTGACGGGAATACCTTCATAAGGTGATCGTGGGTAGGTGTTCTCTAAGTTGTCACCATTTGGTAGTTTTTTCAGGCTTTGCCCAACCTACAACTTGTGCGATAACATTTTGGCATCGTTGTCAGACAGGATTTTGAATCTTCTTCTGAACCCTATCGACACTTTAGAAAGCTATCTCAAAGCCTTTCCCTAGTTTTCCTAGTGACTCCACCTGAGGGAAGTTCCCATTCCCCTTTTCTTTGATGAAATGTTTTAGGTTCATCTGGCAACTCCACCTTCCAAGAACCCACATTTCCCTTTTTTCCCTTCATCATTTGATGAGCCTTGCTCTCATCTGGTGACTCCATTGAGGTATTATCTAAGTAATGGAACCATGGCCTCACGGGGCTTACCATGGGCATTCCATAAGGTGTACCCTTCTCTTGATGTTCAAAATATCCCCGGATATCCAAATCATTGCTCTACAAAGTGCATGGAAAATTTCCCTAAATTCAATGGTGATCCATCTGTAGCAGTTACCCATATAGTGAATTATATGAAGTATGATTAAAGCTTAAATGTTCTACATGAAGATGTGTTGATGAAAAATTTTCTAGTCAAAGGATTTGGCTTGCACACTCATGTAATCCAAGAAGTATTCCATCTTCTAAAAATCTCATTGAAGAATTTCTCGGGCATTAACAACCAGCTACCCAGAATTTGCAAGATACTTTCCAAGAGCTCAAAGACGTTCATTGTAAAAAAGGTTTTCCTATAAATGAGGATGAAGAAAACACTGAATAAGATACTGATGAAGTTTTTCATGTTCAAGATCCAAATGAGACATTTGATGAAGATGAATTGCCTATATCAGCCCTTCCACTTGATAAAGACATCCATGCCTCTGCTCCTCCTTCACATAAAGAAGAGAACGCGATGAGTTGTGACCATTTTGAAGATATTAATGATGCTTTATTCCATGACTTTAGAAATGAAGCAGTATTAGAGGATCCCTTGGATTCGACAGGTCTTTTTGAAGAAAAGAAAACAAAGCACTCGGTATTAAGAATGAAGCCTCTTGTTATAAAGAGGCGATGGAGGAGAATGTCCATAAAGAGAAAGAAGAATTATGATATGGTATAACATGTTGAAAAGTCTCATGAGGCATCATTATCTTTGCTCTCGCTTGATGAAGTTGAGGTTGTCCAGCCTTGCTCTCCTCCTGCACATGAAATTGAAGAAGCAACTGGTCTCAATTATGAAGAATCTGAAGAACTAGTTGAAGTCACCCTAACCTATGTTTTTCTTGCACACGAAGATAAAGAGACTATCATTTTCAGTCACACTAATGGTCTTGTGAAAGAACCCCTTGGATATGGTTGATGATCATATTGACACTTTCATACAGACAGGGAGATGCATATGGGATTTTGTTCATTTCACTTTTGATAGAGATCTCATTTGCGACATTGAGAGTGGCTCTCGAGCAAAAGTGGTTGAGTTGTCATTAGAAGACTAGTCTCCACACGTATATGATTTAGATGTTTGGCATCCTGATGATTATATGATTACATATTTCTTCTTTCGATTTGATATGACCGGATGCAACATTTTCAGGATGATTTTCAGCCATCCCTTGAGAGTTATGATGCAAATCCTTTTAGGGACGCAGACTTGTTCTATAAGGATTTCCAGCCACCTTTATCCTTAATTTCAAATGAACACCACGACGTGGCCATCCCAGAGAAACCAAAGGCTCACTCTACAAATAGAAAGTATTTTCATATTGGGGATTTCTACAAGGATTCATAAATGAAGAGGCCCCGTTTTTCTTTCTCTATACCTAAGCATGTCCCTTACCTCATTCCTTCTTCTCAGGGAAATCATAAGATCTTCTTCGGATCTCTCATATCTTCTAAGTCTTCAAGAAGCAATGATTATACTAACGGAGATGAAGATGAGACATCGTCTACATATGGTAGTCCTCTTAAGAAATGGATTTATCATGCTTATGGTTACACTTTCATGCAGCATGAGCAAGCTAATGATTTCTCTTTCCAGCAGGACTTCCTCCCTCCCACCCATCTCTATTCATTTCATTTCACGATTGATTATATATCTATTTATGTTCATGATCATTACGTTCTTGGCTTATCTTTGTTGTTTTACATAACTAAGCACAGGGGGATATACTTTGATAAGATCATCAACTGGTTGCATTGGTTGTATGACTTCACCTGACATAACATATTGTTTGATCTCCAGGGCTCCAAGACCCCAGGTTAAGTACGTATGTCATCTTGTTTACTTGCATTTGTATCTTGATTGTTCATATTATTTTAGATACATTTCATATTTCATTTTTCTCTACTTGCATCTTGATTTCATGCTTAGTTTAGAAATTTTTGAAAAAATGCTAAAATTTTATTTTCTAGATTAGTTTTCATTTTTGGTTTTGATAGATATGGATGAAGGGTGATAGAACCACCCTAGATTTTACAGTTTTTTGTTTCAGTGTAGGCACAGGTCTACCAGGATATGTTGTGATTCTCATGCACTCTACGACAAGCACATGTCCCCAAGTAGGAGTCAGATGTTATCCACATTTTGTGGGATAACTAAGGAGATGATGTCTCGAGGCCCTCAAGTTGCAAATATGGAGTGCCAAAAGACCACATGACTAATAGTGTCCACTTGAACATATGGAAGCCCACTCTATCACCATAGTTTGGATCCATCGTCAGTGCATCCACCACACAAGCAAGCTTATGGAAGTCACATGGGTCTTTCTCCATGTGGTACAAGTCAAGTATTGTGGTAGGTAATCACCCTAATATTTGAGGCATTTAAGCATGTTGTATTGAAGCTTATTTTGATTATAGAATGTCTACTTGGACATTATGCTTTTGACCTTGTTTCACCTTGGTGAGTGCCATCGAATTCCTAGTGAGTGGCAAAATTTTGGGGCAAGGGTGTAACTGGGGGTCCCTTGAGGGGTCATCGTACCATTCTTGACCATACTTATCACTTTACTCTCATCATATTCCCATCACATTTCCCTCTTCTAAGCCCTTTGGATTTAGTGACCCAAGAAGGGAATGTACCTCATTTCATGGGAAGAAGGGGCTGAAGGCCCAGAGGGATGGTGGTTGGAAAAAGATAAAAGCCTAAAATATAAACATTTCAGAGCCTCGCCCAAAGATATCTTGAGAGAAATAAAAAGCTTCTCCTAAAAAATCAAAGACCTACAAAAGAAAAATAACATTTTATAAATGTCCCCGCTTGTTGAGGTGCGTACACTCATGCAATGTCCCTTTCTTTCCTTCCATATGGCACTCTGTGTACCTCGATCTTCAAGTGACCTTGTGGTGCTTCCCCCCAAGCTAATCGATTTCACTCTATGGAGTACCCAAGGTTTTGGACTATTTAATTAATCAACGGAAATGAACGGGCTTGGAAAAAGGATGAATTGAAAATGTAGGTGCAACACACCCTCTACAAAGGCACCCATAGATGAGACAATACGATCCCTTGTATGTCATTAAACCCATTGAATTATGAAGTTTAAACCCCTATCCACCTCATCATCCACTACATGAACTTAAAGGAGAACCCTTGGGAGCATCCCCTACTTTAGGGTTTTGGTTTACCCAGTAGAACTTTTATGACACCCCTCCCATATCTAAACTTGGTCATTGTATAGGGTCCGTGAGAATTTGTTTAATTTGATGAGGTAGTTTTAATGCACATTTTTAGATGCCTTGTTTATTAGATGTGGTTTTCATTTTCCATGATATTTTGACTTGAGATCCTTGGAGGGCGTACCAATTTGTTTTGTAGGAAGTTGTTTGGTGGATAGTTTTGGAGGAACAAGCCTAGCTTGGGCTTCCATGGGGCTTGAGGCCCACAAGTTGGATTCCAAGGCCCCACATGCTGAATCACGATGACTTTCTTTTGGGCGCCTAGAAGACACCTTGGTGGACCTTGCCTAGCCCTCACATGCCAAACAACTTGCCTAGTAGGGGGAAAACATCATTATTTGGGGCTTAACGTCACCTAGGGATAGGGTTGGTGATGATGGAGTTATTTTTCATTGACACATGGAATCATTTGATGAAGAGAGCATGTTGAATTGTGGGAAAAGGCTATAGTGCATGAGGACTAGGCCTTTTAAGACCAAACGTTCCATCCCCAACTCCAACGACTTGTTAAATGTGCGAAAATGTTGCCCTAAAGGGGTGACATCATCTAATTTTAGGGTTTCTAATATATCAAAGTGAAATTTGAATTTGTAAATGGACAAAGTAAGGGTTGTTGACCCCTTACTTTGTGGTTTACCCTAATTAAGTGGCCAAACTATGTTTTAAACATTTTGTATAAATAGAGAACATCTGAATCTCATTTGATAACATAACTCTCCTATTGTGAGAAATACTTGGCTGAAATTTTTGCTAACATTGAGGATTTTCTCTCTTTTTTGCATTTGTCATGGTTTACTTTGCTATTGGTGGAAGGAAGTGGTGCGTTACCACTTGTGGAGTGTTTCTCTTGCATATTGGTGGATAATTCTTGGTAAAGTGCAAGCTTATCTTGTTGATTCTTACTCTAGTTTAAGGGTTTCATCTTGTTACTGTCTCTTTTTCTTGGTTGCAAGGTTAAATAGTTGACTTTCTTGGGGAGTTTAAGTGCATACAACTCTTGTCTTATCTTGGAAATAATTTTTTACTCAAGT
>ML806203.1:94410-112863 GCA_009831015.1 Picea engelmannii | reverse complement strand
ATTTACATACAATCATCCTTACCTTTCATTTCTGTTACACAATATATTGAAATACTTATCTCTAGACAGTAGTTGTGTACTACTATGGAAAGATACCTCCCTAGATAAGAGGTTGTGTTGATGTTTCAACATCAGGTAGAACATCTGCTAGATTGAGTTGTAGACCAAGGGAGATAGGATACATTTATCATAAAGGTGCACTTGTGGTAAATGGTTCCATACATAGTCCTTCCTTGATCATGACAAGGAATAATATGGCCTCGAGGTGCTTGAAGTGTTTTCCATGTGTCAATTAGCATCAGGCTAACATTCACTCACAGGTGTGTACTTGTGGTGAAATATCTTGGTGTGGTCTTTGTCCTAATCATGGTGATTTGACAAGGAATGATAAATACTCAAGAAGCTATATGTTATTGCATGCAGACCCAAAGTGAGCCTCATCTCAGAGAGAGTTAATTGGCTCAAAAGAGAGTCGTAGGAGGAGTTTCTCCTTGGTTCAAGTGGGAGAGAGATGTCTCCCAAGACTGAGATACAAGTGTCATGAGTCTAGGGTAAAGATTGTATACTTCAAAGACAAGCTTAGCATGATGCAGAAAGTCTCCCTCGTTGAGAGGGAGTGTTAATGTTCGGAAAACATCGGGAAGACATTCTTATAGAATAATAATTAACAATATAATTATTAAATATTAAATATCATATATAGTAAGTAAATGATAATAATAAATAGTTATTGATTATTCAAGGGACGCATCCTTTCATGGATGGTCACCATATGTTCCCTATATATGGAACACTCATCATTGTAATAATATATCGATTATATCTCATATGAAGAAAAACAACACTAACAACCTCTGATCCCCTAGACAAATATTCCATACCTATATTCATTGAGGGTGGTTAATTGTTAACCTACCATCCCCCTCTCATTAACTGATTTATCTCGAAACTAGGAAAGGGAAATAACTTATTATTTCCAAATTAAATATTTCAGCAAAGAGGCTTGGGTCATCTGAGCATGATGAACCCCTCTCTAGGTTTCCTCACTCTTCCCACTAGCGGTATCATGTCTAGTAATTTTAAGGCTTCACCCCACAGTCAGTTGTTGGCATCATTAATTAAACAATAATACATTTACAATATTTACATGTCATTGCATGGATATAATTAATTATGATTAATTACATATAATCAGAGGTTTATAAATGGGGTATTACAGTGAGTGACTGGATGACACTATGCTCTCCATCACACGTGCCAAAGTACTGCAATAAAGGCACAATGTCCTGGGTACAAGCTCGGGTCATCCCTCAAGAGCCATGCTAGGGGCATTCAAAACAAAGTAGAATATAAGACAAGGTAACCCAAAGTTCATAAGAAATATTAGTCCTTAAGACATGTAAAGTAAGTTGTAACTTAAGACATAAGCCATGTAAAATGATTCACCTCAGTATCCCCTTCAAACATCACATGGGCCAGAACCCCATGTGAGTTACCAAGTTTAAGTATGGGAGGGTATTCATCCAATCCTAATAGGTGTTCCACCTAGAGAGGAAATAAAATAACCCAGGTGGAAGGGATAGATCCTGAGATTGACAAGGGAAAGTAAAAACCCATCAAGAGTAAGTGTGAATGTCATATGGTATTAGGCTTACTTCATGGCTTATGGTATCCATTTCTATGAGCGCCTTTGTGGAGATGACGCTTTCTTTCTTGAGATACCCTTTCCCCAGTACATTTTTCATTCTGAACCCCTTATTTTCCATTTTATACCAGTTATCATTTGCAAGTCCCCTATATAAGTTTAGTTTCATTCCTTTACTTTTTATTGGTCAGTAGTCCTTTTTAATTGGTACAATCATTTGCATCTGGATAGGGGAGATTACCATTGGAGGGGATAGAGTTCATGTTGTTAGGGGGTAGATCTCATGCTAGCATGAGGCTTTTATGGTGGCCTTTATAATTTAGCAATAACATATATATAGAGTAGTTGCATCATCCTCTGGGCCTGCAACCCCTTCTTCTCATGAGAGAATGGACCATAGTCGAAGTTTAGGATGTGTGAAATGCTTCAATATGGAAAGTGTAAAGTATGATCAAGAACAAAATGTTACCTCTTTTCCCTGGGTGGTGACAACACAAGACTAGGGCACATAAGCTGACCACCAAAGTGAAACAATGCAACTGACACAATTTCCCAAAACAACGATCCATTATCAGACTTTAACCAAGGATATTTATCCCCATCCCCAATTAATTAAACACAACAATTTTCATGAAAGAAGGACTAAGATAACTCATGGTGACAATGGCTTACCGTCTCCCATACTCTAGGTTGCTTGACTATGATGATCCTAGGTTGATGCAATTTGGAGACAAATCAAGGGGTGTGTTGGGCTACCATTTGTGAACATGTTGATCGTCATCAGCATGGTCTAGATCATGTTCTCCATTGTGTTCCTCGAGTCATGATCACCTCCAGTTACCCCTAGGCACGGGTGGTAACAAGCTTCATGCTTCATATGTTTTCAATATGCCTTTAAGAAAGAAAAGAAAGTGGTCCATTTATCCAATTTGTTTCATGTAAGCCTATTTAGCTTGTTTAGACTAGTGCTTGAAATTAAAAAAGTGTTATTTTCCCAAAACAAAATTTGTTCTTCAACCCATTGTCTCTAGTGAGATTGGTGGCTATGTTGATTCCTACAAGTTCATTGATTTCTCTTTATAAAATAAAAATGACTAAGCTATGAAAAGGAGTAAGGGAGAGGGTTTGGTTGCAAGTTGGATATGAATCTAGCTTGCAACAAGTAGAAAATAATCCAAACATAGGTACACAATGAGTCAAATTTACAAAGAGGTAGGGACCTATCATGCACTTGTGTTTTTCATAGAGGGATAACGAGGGTGAGTCTCCCAAAACTCCATAATATTTCAATGAAAATGAAATGATATGATATGAAAATGAAATACAATAAAAATAAAAACCTAGATTTAAGATCAAGAAAAACAAAGAGAGGGTATCCATAAAGTGCCCTTGGAACATAAAAATATGTTTTCCCTGACCTGTTATGCACTAATCCTCTTTTCTAGGATGTTTGGTGGAAATGTGGTCTTCTCACATCAAGTTTCTCCAAGTTCCAAGCCATTAAAACTAAAGAGAAGAGAAGGAAAATGAAATGGGATAAAGTGAAAGAAGTAAATGCGTAGGAAAGAGATGATGAAACAAAAAGTAAAGGGGTGCTAAGAGGATCACATACATGGTGCAAGAATGCTAGGTTTCAATGCACTAGTCCTTCTTTGGTTGCTCAATGGAAATGTAGCCTTCTCGGTTGTCACTCCACATTGCTTCAAGCTTCAAGCCATAGAAACTAAGGCCAAGACAAGGAGAAGGAAATGGGAGAAATTGAATGGCGTAGATGTGCAAGAAAGTATTAATGCAACCCAAAGTAAAGTGGGTAATGATAAAAGCATAGACATGGTACAAGGATGCAAGGTTTCATAGCACAAACAAGGGGATGACGGTGAGAACCATAATTGAACCTTTATAAATAAAGGGTTCTCTCTATTATGGAAATGAACAATGGAGATGACCTTTAGTAAATGGTGGATGGAGACTAAGTGTACCAGCCCATTTTTAATCCCCTAATTAAATTGTAATTAATTATGATTATGTCAATTCTCACAAATGCACTCTATGTGAGCAATTTTCAAATCTGAAAATTGCTACCTAGTGAACTAGCAGTCAAACCCTAGTTGTTATTACTGAACAATTTTACACTAAAAATTATATGCAGTGAAAACATAAAAGATCAGAGATGGATCATCAACACAACTAAGAAATTTTTTTGTTTTGTAATCTTTATTAAATTCGGAAAATTTGTGGTCAAAACCAACTCTCTTGGTCCAAAAACGTTTACCCAAAACTAGGACAACCTTGTCCAAAAAAATACCAACAAAATTCTGAGGACAACGTTGTTCTCCCAAGAAAAAATTAGCACGATACAGCTCAACAAAATTACCCAAAAAATATACCTGCAATCTACCACAACTGTTTCCAACTATACCCATGCCGACGTCAGTTGTACAACTGCTGGCGTCAGTAGTACGAACCTTCTTTTCGGCCTAAAATCGCATGTGCGTCCAAAAGAAACCCTCACACGCGTGAGTGGTAATTTCCTCACATGTGGGGTTGTACAGATGCTTCTCCTCACACGTGCGACCTAAATTCCTCCACACATGCAACTACTACTTCCTCCTTATCCTTCCCACGTGTGACCTCAAATGTATGACCTCCTTGGCTAAAAAAGATGCCTTCCTTGGAAAAAAATAGAAACAAAAAATCGCCTCAAACACTAGGCCAGATTTGCTACACAATTGCAGTTTTATCCTTTCTGAAATTTCCAATCTCCCTTACACAAGTGTGCCTCACTTTTTTTTTTCTACATCTTGCACAATTGATATCATGTCACAATGACTTTTCCTTTATTTATACAATTCCAAAAGGATGTGTCAAAGAGCCCTTTCACAAGTCAACATTAAATCAAAATATTTTAATCTCCTCTTGGGGGTGTGGAATCCCATCACAAGTCCACAAGACCCATAATCTTGCCCATGAGACCCTAGCCTCATTTCTAGGCCGATTTTGATGAAACAAAAGGAACAACTGGCGCCAAAAAAAATTCCCACATACCTAGCACCTTGACCTCTAGTGGGAATACCTCTGGAAGCTACAAAATCAACACTCACTCTTAGCGAGGGTGATATCCCATCCTCGAAAATATGGATGCACTACTGTAACACATAGTAGATATAGCTATTAATCTTCCACCTCATTTGTACTCCAGTAGTCTAGCCCGTCTATCACTATGGAAAATGGGTTTGTGATCTCTGTCATTGGAAAAATTCTTGTTGTCGAGTCTGTATGACTGGTTGCATCCACGATCACTGGAGAGAAACCTATTGTCCAATCTATCTGACTAGCCACATCCTCGATCACTGAAGAAAAATATACCTGACTGGTCGCATCCCCGATCACTAAGGAATAAGTTGTCTGACTAGTCGCATTCTCAGTCATTGAATCAAATTCTACTGTCCAAGCTACCTCACTACCTACTCCCTTTGTGACAGAAGAAAATTCTATCTTCTGACTAGCTTCCTCCTCTTTCACTATAGAAAATCTTGTTGAGTCAACTCGATCCTCCATGGAAGGTGTACAGCTCTCGGAAGCCTCCTACTGCTGCATCTCCTCTCTGACCTCCTCAACCCATGAAATCTGTCTTCCTGTCCTAGAAGATGTTTCTCTCCCATATAAACCTAAGGGGGAACTACCTCTAGATGACCATCTCTCCCTCTGAGCCAACTGACACTCCCTGAGATCGTGCTCACTCTGAGACCGCATGCGCCTTCTGAAACTTGACTCCCTCTGAGTCTGCACAGCCTATGGCACTATCTTCTCCCTGTCCACTTTCCTCTACATAGCCCTGGGAGGCTTCTCCTCCCTCTTAGATCCCGAGGGATGACTCCTATGAACTCTTGCTCCCTCTGAGATGATACTTCTAGTAAGGCCACCTGCTTCACTACTCGTGGAGCTACCTGCTCCTCCTCCTTTGTCTCTCTACTCCTGCTAGCCATAGCACCCATAGGATAGCCCCCCAGCCTATATAGGTTGCCCTTCCTAACTCAAAGAACCATTGTTGATTTGAAGCTAGACCGTCTGGGCACAATACATACCTATTCGTCTCGAAATAATGCATGATAGACCTTCCTATCAATCTTTGAGACTGAGAGGACACTCTTCCAGAGTTCTGGCACTCACAACATATTTGACACCCTCAATATCTCTCCTGACTCCAATCGAAACGATACTGTATTGGATCCTAGTACTCAATGCTTAGCTCCTATAGCAAGCTCCACACACAAGTCTAAGCCAGTCTCTCTAAGAGTGTCAAAGAACTCTCATGCACCTATCATATGGAAAGATGCTTCGTTGTCCACCAACCAAGTTTCCCAACTAGAGACTGTTCTTGAACAGCCGGAGATCAACAAGATCTTCCTCTGGAACCTGTCTACAACTTCTTCAACCTTTACTACTGATGCATGCTACAGTCTTCCTCTTTCCCTCTGAAGTGGACATTGTGAAGCATAGTGGCCAAGGTCATGACACTCAAAGTGTCTGATCTTGCTAATATCTTTCTTTCATCTCAACTCTTGCGACAGTTCTATCTCGGGAGAATCTCTTCTTCCTGGAATACCTCTTTTGTCTAGAGAACCTCTTATGCCCCTCCTAGTGGGCACTACAAGGGCCTAGTTCTCATCACTGCTACTCTTCACCATACCATACATATTCTCCCTGGACACCAACCCAGTTTCCTCCTCGATACAATCAATCCATATCCTATCAAAAGTGGGCAATGTATCTCGTGCACATATCGCCTACACAAATGGTTCTGAAGACCTGAGAAGACCTCTCAAGGCCACATTCACCAACTCAACATTTTGTACTATCTCACAAATGGCTGCAAGTTGATTTCAGATCTGAGTAATCTTCGTAAGATAGTTGACCATTGTGTCTTCACTGGTCATCCTAACAATCTGAATTTGGTGCTTCAAGTGTAACATCCTCCCTGTATTCTTTTTTTGGTAGAGACCCACCAAGGAATCATACATATTATTGGCAATTGTCTTATCAACAATGTGGGGGATCAAGTGATGCTTCACAGATTCTAGCAACACCCGCTTCACCTTCACGTCTTTCTTCTTGTGTGTTGTCAATTATTGTGGATCGATAGGATCTGCAACCACACTCTCAACATACTCCTTGAGGTCATTTTCTTCCAACAAGAGGAGAACCCTTTCCTTCCAAGATCGAAGGTTGGTTTCTCCCTCCAACCTATCCTCAAGCTTCAATGTGTTCACCATCATGACCTGCCCGGAACAAGAACAAAGACCAAAACAAGAACAACACTCTTCTAGTGTTGTAGCCAAAATTTTGTCTCAAAATGATCCTCCTCTTAAGATCCCAAGCTCTGAAACCATGTTAATTTTCACATATTCAGTCTATGTGACCAATTTTCAGATATGAAAATTGCTACCTAGTGAGCTAATAGTCAAACCCTAGCTATTATCACTAAACAATTTTACACTAAAAATTATGACTAAAAATTATATTTAGCAGAAACATAAATTATTAGAGATGGATCATCAACACAACTGAGACAACTTTATGTTCTGTAATCTTTATTAAATTTAGAAAATATGAGGGAAAAATCAACCCTCTTGATCAACACACATTGACCCAAAACTAGGACAACCTTGTTGTTACACATCAAAATATCACACTTGAGTGTCGCACCCTAAATGTCACAAGTGTCGCAAAGTGACATATGTGTCCTATTAAGTGTCGCATGCACTGTATCAAGTGTCGTATGCACCTTACCTAGTGTCGCATTCACTTTTCTAAGTGTTGAAACCCCTTCACAGCATGAAATAAAGTTTCCACAATCCCTAAGTCAGTTTGGAAAAGAAAACTAAATCATTTGGGGTCCAGAGCCATATACGTTTTTCTTGGAAAAACTGACCATTTTGAGGCATTTTAGAAGGGTGGAACTCCCCTACTAATGTTGAGGGAGTGCCAACACTCCCCCTGCCATGTTAAGGGGGTGAAAATGGCGATTTGTCTCTCACTAATTGGGGGCGCTAGTCTTGTTAGAGGAAAATATGGGATCTTCCACCTTTTCCTAAGGGCCATCTCCTTAAGAGAGGAGGTTGTTGTCCTTGACTCCTATACTATGGCTCTATCTTAGGATATAATCCCAACTTAAGGAGCCATATCCTCAACCATTTCCATCATTATCTCATGGTGATTAAGCCTCTCCAACCTATATATTGAAGGTATTTCCAAGGTGAATGGGGGAAGAATTCAGATGTCAAACCTTTGATCCTAGGAGAAGCATCAACATTTTGATTTCAAGGTTTTCATGCAAGGGTTGAACGAGGAGGATATCTTAGAGAAGTTACTGCATCGCCAAGCATGCTTTGTAAGTGCCTTCTTTTTGTTTTCCAATTAATATAAACTTGTCATATTCCCTTGAAGTTCATGTGTTCTACGTCTACATATTGCTTGTATATCGTCGTTTCAGTCTTCATAGATAGATTTGCTTTATCAAATCATATAAAGTAGGAGGAAGAGTTCTTTTGCTAGTCTTTGCAGGAATTCATTTGTGTAAAGGAGCTTGGAGATCAAGCCCAAGGATTGGAGCAACGAGGATGAACATCACAACAAGGTACGCCACATTATTCTTCTCTCTTGCTTGATTGATTGAGTTAGATGTATAGGGAAAGTAGTAACCACTTGTTCACTTTTGTCTTTGGACCAAAGATAGGGGAGTTTAGCCTGTCTACAGGGTAAGGTTTCTCACAAAAGTAAAATGGTGACTCCACTAGGGATCGACTTTGAATTGTCTTTCCTTTGTTTTGTCTTGAATCCTTGCTTGTGATTAGATATTTCTTATTTGATGTTTCATTTTGATATATTTCCTCTTCCCTCTTCTTGTTTGAAGAGTTTACAGAGCGATTGATCGATTATCTTCTGATTATTAGCTGTTGGAAGTCAGTTTTGAACTTTTTCAAAAATCAACACTCCCCTGCAGTTGACACTAAGGTGCCATTATCTAACTAGCACTCTGCCTAATCCTTTTAGGGGGTGCCACTATGCCATATTCCTTTGGTAACAGGGGTGCTAGACTCCTCTTTTAGGTGGTTTTCTGAGTTTCTTCTTGGTTCTTCTCAGTCTGCTTTTGAGAGGAATTTAGCTGAGAGTCTCTTGATCTGTCAATAACTTTGTTTTCTTGAGAAATGAACATTTATTACTCATTTATTTTCCTTCTTTGAGTTTTCAAATATTTCTTGGTTGTGATCCCCTTGGGTTAACAAGATCCCTTGGTTCATCCTTCCTTTTAGTTGTCTGATCTTCTTCTCGCAAAGCTTTTAGATTGCTTGATTGTTTAGGAGTTTTAATCAACTAATTTTGCAAAGGTTGTTTGGTATTGATATTTTTTTGTCTTCATTGAAACATATCGCTTTCTAATGATTAGGTCTCTCTTGTTTACCATAACCCAGTCCTGAAAGTTGTTTCTTGCTGCCCATTTTTTAGGATTTTCGTCATTTTTTTTCTTCCTTCTCTTTTTCAACTTTGAGTCCTTGATTGAACAAGTTATCTCACACTTTCTTTCTTTCTATTCTCATCATTTTTAGTGCTCTATGTTTGATTTATTTTTTTGCCTCGTACTTATTTGTGTCAAACATTGATGTATTTCATTTCGCTTGAAAGTTAAGAAGCGAATAAGTTTGCATATTTCATTGTATACATAATCAAACAAAGAGAATTTTTCATTCTTTAGGAAAAAAAAATTGGTACACATTTGGAAAAAGAGCTAATTTTGAATGTGCATTTCGGAAACATTGTTGGGTAGTTTGGCATCATATTGATCCTAGAAATTGGAAGTTGTATAGTTTTGAATACTTTCTTGTGTTAAGAAGAATAGAACTCTTCTCCTTCCCATACATAGAATTCATGAAAATAATGAATTGCATCTCATTCTTTTGCATTCTATTGGAGTCAAGTCTCTTTCACATCATCACTTTCATCTCTGTGAACCTATTGAGTAAAATAAATTAGAATCAACCACATTCTAATAAATCAACTAGAACATTTTTTTGTTTTAGCACACCAACAAGAGCATAGGATTAGAGTCTTTGGACTAGGAAAAGTGAGTAAATTGTCCAAGACTACTAAACATACTATAGAACACCAAAGAGTTAAAAAATCCAATTTTTGTATAACCATAGTCGAGAACCCCCTCTCGCATAGGGGCTAAACACAAGGTCGCATGCAAAAGAGCAATAAAGATTACCCCTCCAAAGCTTGACCAATCATAGCAGAAAGATTATATACTAGGGGTTCTTCCTGAAGTGTCACTGACTCATTTGTTCTCGGTACTTCATGAACTCTGAATCCGCTGGGGGTCGTATGGAGTCTATTGGTCCACTTGTACTCAATCCTCTGGAAGAATTTCAGATTTTTATATCGTAGGCTAACTGCGAGTTGGTAACCTTAGCAGCCTTTCTTAGGTATCTACAGAGGTGATTATGGGGGTATTCCCATGGTACCTCGGGCAGACGTTGTATCACAATTTCAGTACTCTTAGAAGGTGATCCCACGAAAACGAGGGTTGTGTTCATCGAGAAGGGTTATTACGTGGAGGTCAGGGTAACTACTTCTTATTTCTTTGTTGGCGGCTTGATATCCCATCTTCGAAAGATCCTTGACTCTATTGTTTCTTAGTTGATTACTTTTCGTTCTCTTAGGAATGTGTTTCTTTGACTTTCGTCGTCATCCTTAGGATCAAATATCTCTCAGTATACAATGTATGGATCCCAAAGTTCAGGAGCCTCAACCCAATGTTTCTTACGAGGGAATGATCTAAGATCAAACTTCTGAAACCGGGAGTGTAGCTCCTGGAAGTGGCCAACACGTTGAAGAACCAGTGAAAACCTTCGTAGAAACCCTTGCATTTTACGTGAATCCTCTTTTTACTGATCCAATCGTCCTACCACTCACTGATCCACCATCCACGAGATTTGTTGATGCTTATTCGTCTTACATTTTATCGTCCAGTTCAACCACTACACGATATTTTGCCATGAACCCACCATCGTTTGGTTTTCTTGAAGGCCTTAGGAATTTCTCTTTTTCCACAACTCATGTAGTTGATACTGTTGGTGCTTCTTTGTTGGGGACATCGATGACTCAGGTAACCCGACTCAACCACTTGCACAAACATCTCCCTTCACATATGGATCAAGTAATATTCTCGATTCACTATTTCCACACATGCACACACCAAGTGCTTTACTTGGTTGTACCATCGGTCAGATAGCCAACAATCAATTCATCCACACAACAACAGTTACACAAGCTATTCAGCCTCCATCTCAACCATCAAAGATGAGTACAACCTACATTGGAGGTCAATCTTCAATGGGTGGGAATCCAAACTTTAGTTGGGGGGAAACCTTCAGCTACAGGGAAATGTTTCACTGGGGGGAAACCTACGTGGTTGCAACATTAACAAGCCTGGGGGCAAGCCACTCCTGCAAGTACTTCTATCCATACTACCACTGGCCTATATCCTGGACAACCATTTCCAAGAGTTGCTAATCCTTTGTGGGTTTCGTTATCCACTGAGTTGTACTATTTCGATTTGCAGATGATCCGTCAAAGACTAAGCAGTCAGATGCTCAGAATTCAGTGTTCAAAAATTTAACAGGTCTATCAGACCACACTTTTTTTTCATTTCCATCCCCTCTGGGGCATTGTAATAAATGAATTGAGCATGAAAGTTGCAAAATACTATTGGCCACCTAAGGCCCGGGCACGAGCATGTACTCGAGTGTTTTTTTTCACTTGTTAATTATTTCTTGCCTATCAAGCGATTAATAATTTCTAAGTATTTTCACTCAAATCTCCTCCAAAGCTAGAGTATGTGCTAGTGGTTACGCTGTGGCATGGTAGAACCAATGTATAGTGTCTAAATGTATATGAATTCATGTTAAATAATGTCTATTGAGTCATATGGAAATTGCACTAAGTCCCCCCTAGGTTTTTTTTTTAAGTTTTAGTCGATAAAAAATTTCTCGTAAAATGGACAATTTTTAATGTAAAAGCCAATGAAGTCATAAAAGTGGCATCAGTTTTTGTTAGATGCCATGTTTGTGCTCGTTTTCTAAGCCATAGCACCTCCTAAACCCTTATCCCACCTTTGTTGAGGCAAAAAAGTGATTTTAAACACACAAAATTGAATTTTGCTCTCAAAAGGTAAAAAATGACATTTTAATTAAAATGTTAAAATTTAGTAAGTATTAAAATTTAGCAAACATGTCAGAAACATGTTTTTCCTTGTCTAGAAGTCCCTAGTCTAGTTGAAAAAACTTTCTCTTAGTGAGGTTGCCTAGTTTGGGTGACATGGCAAGAGGGAGGAGATTCCAAAGAGGCTAGGCACACCTCCTTCTCTAGTTGGAACACTAGCAAAGAGGGGCAATAATCCCTATGATCAACTCGTCCTCACCCTCACCTACCACTCCACTACAACTCGCACTCTCCCTCACTTCACTCCAACACACCCTCACATCACTCCACTCCACCCCACCTTCCACTCACTCCACTCATCCCCCAGCTTACTAGTATGCATCTCCTCTTCTCCCATGCGCCCTCACTTAGGAAAATTCACCAAGACATGTAAAAAGAAAGCTCGACCCTCCTCCTTTGAGTCAGTGGGAGCTTGGGCGACTTTCTGCTATTGTAATATTCTTTCATATTTGAATTCAAGAGACTTTTGAGGTCAAATTGGAGACTTGGTAATATGTGGATGCTTGTAATTATGAGGTGATGTTATTTCATATTTCTTGTTTTAATATCATGGTTTAAATTTTCCTTGTAAAGGTATTGTTGCTTACATGGATAGGAATACTAAGTTTGTTTGATTAGTAATCCATATTGTTTATCTATTAGCAAGATTTTCAATGTATTTTCCATTTTTCTTAACTAATCATATATTGAAATCTCTCTTGTAGGTAGCACCATTTTCTAACCCGTTGTTTTGTATGATTTGAAGTGATTGATGCTCTATTTGGAGATTAGGAGGATATAGGTTGATGCTTCAATTTCTTCTAGACATTTGAAGAAGATCCCTCTACATTTCACCAAAGAAAGACCCCATCGCCCAAAGACATTCCAAGCACAAGCTTGTTTTCTTGTCCTCTCTCTTTCATTTCTAAAAAAGAAAATCATTTGGTTACTTTCTTGAATTTGCTATCATTGATCAAGGTTTGATTTTCGAGTTAGAATTAGTTCCAATTATTGCATGCAAATAGGATTAGATCTAGTTTCATTTATCTTTCAATCAAAAGATTAGATCTAGTTTTATTCTTGCAATTTTCTGAAATTTATTGCATAATCTCAAGATAGAAAGTTGCTTATGTTTTGCATTTATATCTATCCAATTAGAAGTTTTATGTTGCCATTTTAGAACAGCCAACAAAAAAAATCTAAAAGGGCTTATTTAGCCTCATCTAATTTCTCTAAAAAACCCCAAAATTTAGCACTCTTGCATGAGAAAATTTAGTCAAGTTTGTTCATCCTTTTTTTAACCTTTTTATATTGTTTTCTATCATAATCTAATCATTTTCATTTGCTGGTTTTTAGCAAGTCGATCACAAAACAAGGGGGAAGTTTGACAAATTTGAAGGAAAGCTGAAGATTTTTCACCCCGAGTTGGACACTTTGAAGACCAAGAATTTAGAAATTCTTCTTTGTAATTGTAGTTAGTAATTTGATCCATTCTATAAGGATCCAAAATATAAAAAAAAGAGTTTGTCTTCTCGAAGTGTAATAGGCATTAATAAAAGCAAGCCTCTAGTGCCCAGTTTCGTCAGCCCCTTTAGGGGGATTGATGGTGGTTGTGTTCTTTTTTTTTCAAGTCCTTGCTTTATTTTCTTTCAAAACACACAACTTAAGGAAATTAACCTTTCAAGCAATCACTACTTTATGCATTTAATCAAAGTAACTTTTATGCTAGTTTAGTTTTCATTTTCTCTTTTTAGTAATTAGAAAACATTTCAAGTTTTCCGCATTCTACTTTCAGTTTTATAATAAACCTTCTCCGTAGTTCCTGGTGTATGCTCTGAACCCTTGCGATCCTAGCTCGATCTTGGGATTCATCAGAACTGGAGTTGTTAGTGTGGAGTAGTTTAATTAGGGAAACCTTGATAGTATCTATCTTGATGCGAGGGAAACCACATGAAGGGAGAGTGTGAAGTCAGACAAGAACTTTGGGATTTAGGTTCTCCCCATGTTAGACATCTGACATCTTCATTGAACTTACTAGTGAATCCTTGGGGCTTCAGTAGGTTCTCAGCATATTTCCAAACAAAAAGATAGACTCTAAGATAGCCAAGCCGCCTCTGGTGGAACGTCCAACTCTTTCTCCGGTGCAATTCTCTGATATGTCTCTGCCCCTTGTTGGGGTCTCAGCATCCACCTGGTGGGCTTTCATCCCCATGGAGGTCCGAACTAATCATCTCCCCATGTGTACCTGTTTATAAGGGTACATGTCCATCGAGTATGGTCCTGTAACATCAACAGATACGCCCTCCATGGGATCATAAGTCACAGGGATCATAGCAATGTCAATCACATCTAATCATCAAGTTATTAAACATGTGCATAAAACCCCCTTAACCTGAATAAGTGCTCAAAGACATTATACTAATCTACAAGCCAAGTTTGGAGGAAACGCTAGGATGTTCTATTGGGATAATGCTCACTAGATGTGGGATGTTTCTGGGAGAAATCAAATCTAAGCCATGTGAGTGGATGAGGTGGAAAGGGATGTTTGGGCAAGGAGTGCAATGATAGCATGGAAATGTATGGCTTACCTGTGGGTGTCTCTATAGAGGGTGAGCTGCACCTGTCATCGATGCAACTGTTTCCAAGCCCATTCATGCTTTTTGTCTTTATTCTTATTGCTTTTTCTTTCAAGAAGCTAGTTAGGGGACATTGCCCTAGCGTGGTGACCAGTGGTGGTAATGTTACCCACAAGCATTTCACGGAAATGAGAAAGTTGGCTCATGATGAGACCCCATTTCTCTTGGCTATGCCAACAAGAGCCACTACCCTGGCGTGGTGACCCGCTGCTAGTAGTGCCATACTACTACATGCCCATGGACCTAATAGGTTGGCTCGTGATGTGACCCCCTATCCTCTGACTAGGTCTTGTTTTATTATTTTTATGGATCCCTCTGTTTCTTGTTGAGAAGATTTTTACTTCTTTCTCGGGGATCCTTGGGCGAAGCATCTCAAGGTTTCATTCTTTGATATCTATCTTTTGTCATCTACATTTACCCTTTGGGCCTTTAGCCCCTTCTTCCCACAAGGTAAGGTACAACCCTTAAATATTTGGCCAACCCAATGCCTCAACCAGTGTAATGGGATGGATGAGAGGGAGAAATATGGAAGGTGGTAAGTATGGTGGGAGCGGACAATGGCCTCTCATGAATCCCCCCAGTGGAAACCCAAACCCTATGGGCACCAGCTTACTAGCACATCTTTTCATTTACCCCAGATATGGTCAAGTGGAAAGGTATAAGATCCAAGCACCCATTAGAAACAAAAGGAATTTAATGCACATATTCAAAGGTTTTGAGGATCAGAGTGACACATACAATGATACCCAGACTCATTACCTCATGGAGCAAGATCCATTTCTGCTACAGAACTAGGCCGAGGTGACGGATGTTGATGATGTTGCTGCTGACAAAGTGGAGGCGCTGAAGAATGAAAAGATGGGCCCTCCAGGGCCATGCTCAATTCGATCTGGCTCTCAGTACTCCATGTCTAGGACTTGTGGGCCTTGAGACATAATCTCCTTAGTTATCCCTAAACTGGGGGGATAACAAGATGATTCCATTCCTCTAAGGCATTTTCAGAGAACACTTACAAGTGCAGCAACGAAATTGTATATTTATATGTCGCATATCTCCTTTGTCGACTTTAATTCTCTTTCCATGGCTTTCCTAATGCATTTTCAATTGCATATATGGTACGAGACTGGTACAGAGCTTTTGACCTCACTCCGACAATCCTCTTCCACCCACATATCTGATCATATTCATGAGTGGAGGCGGCGGAGACGGTTGATTAAAGCTCCAATTCCAGACCAACTCCTCGCGGTTTGGTTTACAAAGTCGCTCTTTCCTCCCATCATCGCGATGTTGTTGTGGGAAATGTTGTTACTAAGAAGTAGGCTATCAGTCGTGCTCGATATTTGGACTTAGTATATTCCCAATCTGGCACGCTTTATGATCTGATTCCTCATGCTCCTCGCTCGTTGAACGATCCGACAAGACCTGCTCCGGAACCAGATTTTGTTTCAAACACCAACACTACTTCTGCTCTTGCTCAAACCTCCGAGGTGAATGTGGTCGATGATACCCGAAATAAAATAAATAAGTAAACTAGAAAGATGATACCCGAATGATAGAATAGCGCAACTGGATAGGATGTGAGTTAGATGATATGTTGCGCATTACGACAACTCACACAACAATTGTTCTGGGATTGGATTGTGTGCCTTGGTAGCTACACACCTTGGATATGATTGGAAACTGTCTCAAACAATGTGCCTTTCCCTCGCACACAATCTTGGTGATTGACAGCCTGACAATCGACCCTTTGCTGATATATATGAACCCCGAATGTATCCCTCTAGAGAAATGCACCCCAACTCCTGCTGGAAACTGCACCCTAATGATTAATTCATCGGAATCAGCTGATAAGGCTCTCAAACTAAGTGCCCTAGGCTCCTGTGAAATGGGTCGAAAGGATTTCCCTGGATCTGACCTGATGATCTCTCGAGAATCACAAATGTGTCCTCCCCAATTTTTGTAGATTTTTAATGACAAAAATCAACAAAAAAAAATTTGTCGAATAGTTAGCAACCTAGAGATAATTGTCTTCATGAGCTTCATAAATGCCTTAAACCCACATTCAAAAATTACCATAAGCAAAAATACACATTGCTAAGCAAAATAGCGGTGGAAATAACACAGTGGACAACAACCCCTAAAACTCAAATTTAGGCAAAAGCTAGGGAAAATCCCAATGTGGGGAAACCCAACGAGAGAGAGAGAACTATTATTATTCAGTGTCAAGAAAGTACAGAACAACAACAAATACACATTTCCAACGAAGGAAAATACATTAGAGCACCAAAACAGTCCCACTAAATTCTGCCTCGTTTTTCGTGCCAAGTCCATATTGTTGTATGACCCTCCCAGAAATGGCTACTCCTCGAAAATAGTGCCAAAAATATGTTGTACGGGTTGTTCTGTACGACCCAGAACAATAAACAATCTGCCTTGAAAAACATGCCCAAAACTGCCTCGATTTTCGTGCCAAATCCGTACTGATGTACGAACTATACTGATCCGTATAGTACGGCCTCCCACAGCAGAAAAACAACCCAACCACAAAAATGAAAATCTGTCCTTGGCATTTGTGCCCTAACTCCCTTGGAAAACATGTCATTTTTGTTGCTCACTTTCCTTTCTCAAGCTTACTCAAAAAATCTCTCTCAATCTTCTCTCAATGTGTCTTGCACACTACCCAATGCATTCTTTTATAATCTGAAAATGACATTTTCCCTCCAAAGTGTCTTTTCACCTTCCCCAACCCTAAATCCAAAGGCCAAGATTAGATCTTTCATTTTTCAAGATCAAGGGTCATCATCCATTCCCTCCAAAATGAATCACTTGAAATATTAAAGTGATTTCACTTTATTACATAAGTGCTTTATGAAAATAATGTCACTTTAAAATTAGAAGGTACACTTTATTAAAAAGTCACTTTAATAAAAGAACCACTTAAAACAACTTTATAAAAACCTATTACAAAGTTAAGTGCCTGGTAGTGTAAACATGAAGTAACATCCGCATACAAGACAAAACATCTCGAGTACCTCCCAAGCTAAAAAGCTAACACTCCCTATTAGCGAGGGATGTACTTGCTGCCATCTCCATCATCTGGTCCCATCACACTGTGCTCTGTAGGAGCTCCCTCTGAACCTGGAGCCATCCTCAACACCTGCACAAAACTCGAACTAGAAGATCTTCTCCTGGAAACATCTTGGAACCCTGAGCTCACTTCATCTTGAGCATTGGTTCGATCAACCTGGCTGAGCCTTCTGCCAGTGATCAGAAGAGACTCGCTCTCTTTTCTCGGAATGCAAGATTGAATCCTTAGCGCCACCGCAGTCTCAGAAGCCTCCTCACGCTCCTCATCTAACGTTGAATCATACATCGAAGGTTGTCCTCTCAGCATATACAACCTGCCCACTCGGTTACCGATCAGTTGCAGCTCTACTGGGTCCACTCCCTACCTATAGATAAAGGCATGTTCCCTCTTGAACAATATGCAATATCCTACATCCTCCAAGGCTGAGATTGAGAGCAAGTTAACCCTCAACCCTCGAACAAAAAGAACTCCATCAAGCTCCAAGAGTCCCCCAAACTCGATTTGGAATCTAACACTCCCAACTCCATGTACAGCTCTCGCCATACCACCTTCATTTACCACCTGTTGACCAGGACCAATCTCTGTGAAATCTAGGAATACTCGCCAAATTCTCGTCATGTGCCTAGAGGCTTCACTGTCCACAATCCATCTAATATCACCTCCAAATCCTTCGCTGTCGACACTGGAAACAAGGGTCACCAAAGAAAATTCATTTTCATACTTTGAAGAAAAGTCCTCCATGGTTGTTGTAACAGTTGTCTCAGGCCCCTCTGACTTCATCTTCTTCTTCCTCTCAGGACATAGAGAGGTAAGGTGCCCCAACT
>ML806203.1:73794-93580 GCA_009831015.1 Picea engelmannii | reverse complement strand
AACTAAAGTGTAATGTTTAGTTCCAACTAAAGTCTTGAGTCTAGTTCTATTTTAGTAATGTTGAGTCGCAACTAAAGTCTTGAGTCTAGAACTAAAGTGTAATGTTGAGTTGCAACTAAAGTCTTGAGTCTAGTTCTATCTTATAACTAAAGTGTAATGTTGAGTTGCAACTAAAGTCTTAAGTCTAGCTCTAAGTTCGAACTAAAGCATGTCAATCTCAAGTCTAGTTCTAAGTTCGAACTAAAGTGTAATGCTGAGTTGTAACCAATCTCAAGTCTAGTTCTAAGTTCGAAATAAAGTGTAACGTTGAGTTGTAACCAATATCAAGTCTAGTTTTAAGTTCGAACTAAAGTATGAAGTTGAGTTATGACTAATGCATGCATTCAGGTTACTATTTCAAGCTTCCCCTCTTCCCCTCCTCGACCTATATAAGAAGAGGTCGAACCCTCTCTTCAAGACAGTTCTGCAATACAGTTTTGCAACACAATTTTGAAACAGAGTTTTCATATGCAGGTTGAGGGTGAAGTAATAGAGGAGCACATCAGTGATAAAGAGGCAGCATATCAAAGGTGTATTTCAGCAAGGTCTTGTAAGTCTTTGTCAGGTCCGAGTCATCTTGGCAAGCTCTTTGAGAGAAGTACATTCATGGTGGATATTTGTAAGAGATCTTACATTATTAATGCAATAAAGGAATATTGTTTGCTGGGGTTTTTCTCCCTGTACAGGGTTTCCCTAAGGTATATGTGTTGTTGATATGCATGTTTACTTATCTACATAAATATTGCTATTCGATTATGATTTGAAATTGTTGAAATGTATTAAGCTAGAATCAAAGTATTGAAGAAAATAAAAGAACTAATCCGCATAAGAAATCAAGCTCATAATTTAACATTCACTACTCTGAGATCTTTCTCGGATCTCCTCCTGAGTGAAATCATCCCATAGCCTGCTCCAATCTGGTAGATGCTCACGTCCCACCACACACTTCACGAAGACTTCCCATTATTTGGTGAAGCCATTTAAGGCTATCCTCACCAACTAAGAATCTGTAATGACCTCTCCAACAATAGCCAGCTCATCTTTTACTTTAGCCACCCGAGGAAGATAAGAAGAGACACTCTCATCCTTACCCATCTTGGTATCACGCAACTTAGCCTTTAAGGCCATCGTCCAGTTCTCATTCTTCGCCTCAAACAAGTTTTTAACTACATCCCACATCTCCTTGGCAGTCTTTTTCTCAGCCAAGTGTCGGATAAGGTGATCCTTCACCCCATCCAAAATAATCCTCTAAGCCTTGGCTTCCTTGATCTCATGCAAGTCCAAAGAAACATGATTTGCTGCAGTGGCTACCATAACAGAGTTGACATAGTTATAAATTGTGTTCTCCTTGAGAACAACTGACAACCAGACCTTCTACTGCAAATAGTTGGAAATGCCATCCAACTGATCCTCGTATCTAATACTTACAACCATATTCCCTGTCACAACTCAAGGAAAACATACACACCCTTTTGCCCAAAAATCACACTGCCCACTATCAGAGACAAAGCTCTGATACCATGTAGATTTGTTCAATTAGGTTTCTGTGGCGAGAAATATGTTCAGAGATTGTCGGAAGAACCACAGTATTTAAGACATCTGGTTGTCGACGTTTCGGATCCATAACAGGATCCATCATCAGGACCAAAAAAGTCTGAGAAAGATAGTGAAAGATAGGCTCTTCTCTCACTATCTTTCTCAGACTTTTTTGGTCCTGATGATGGATCCTGTTATGGATCTGAAACGTCGACAACCAGATGTCTTAAATACTGTGGTTCTTCCGACAATCTCTGACCATGTAGATTTTTAATGACAAAAATCAACAAATGAAATTTATGTCAACCACTT
Source organism: Picea engelmannii (assembly GCA_009831015.1). NCBI lineage: Eukaryota > Viridiplantae > Streptophyta > Pinopsida > Pinales > Pinaceae > Picea > Picea engelmannii. The sequence continues at coordinate 91,693 of ML806203.1, read as the reverse complement.
AGCAACCTAAAGATAATTGTCTTCATGAACTACATAAATGCCTTAAACCCACATTCAGAAATTACCATAAGAAGAAATACACATTGGTAAGCAAAATAGCAGCAGAAATAACACAGTGTACAACAACCCATAAAACTCAGAAATTTAGGCAAAAGCCATGGAAAATCCCAATGTGGAGAAACCCAACAAGAGAGAGAGAGAAGTATTATTATTCAGCTTCAGGAAAGTATAGAACAACAACAAATACACATTTCCAGCCAAGGAAAATACCTCACATCACCAAAACAGTCCCATTAAATTCTGCCTTGTTTTTCGTGCCAAGTCTGTACTGCTATACGGCCCTCCCAGAAATAGATTCTCCTTAAAAATAGTGCCAACAGTCTGTTGTACGAACTGTTCCGTACGACCCAGAACAACAAACAGTCTACCTTGAAAAACATGCCCAAAACTACCTCGATTTCCATGCCAAATCCATACGGTTGTACAGACTCTGTACGGATCCGTACATACGGCCTCCCATAGCAAAAAAACAACCCAGCCACAAAACAGAAAATTTGTCATTGGGATTTGTGCCCTAGCTCCCTTGAAAAACGTGTCCTCTTTGCTGCTCACTTTCCTCTCTCAAGCTTACTCAAAAAATCTCTCTCAATCTTCTCTTAATGTGTTTTGCACACTACCTAATGCATTCTTTTATAATATGAAAATGACATTTTCGCTCCAAAGTGTCTTTTCACCTTCCCCAACCCTAAAACCAAAGGACAAGATTAGATCTTGCCTTTTTCGAGATCAAGGGTCATGATCCATTCCCTCCAAATGAATCACTTGAAATATTAAAGTGATTTCACTTTATTACATAAGTGCTTTATGAAAATAAAGTCACTTTAAAATTAGAAGGTACACTTTATTAAAAAGTCACTTTAATAAAAGAACCACTTAAAACAACTTTATAAAAACCTATTACAAAGTTAAGTTCCTGGTAGTGTAAACACGAGGTAACATCTGCATACAAGACAAAACATCTGGAGTACCTCCCGAGCTAAAAAGATAACAATTGTTGCACCCTCAATGGCTGAGAAATGCACCCAAGATGATTTCTCGGTCAGAATCTAACAAAAAACTAGGCAATAGAAGCATCATGCACTCCTCTCAACTGGGTCAAAGGGGAATCAATCGATTCTCCCTGAATAGTACAGGTTGAATCAATCCGATGCTCAGCAATTGCGCCCTCTACCTGGACAAGTGCACCCTCACTGTTGAAAACTGGATAACTATTGTTGAAGTACAATGGAAGATCTGGATGATCTTCTCGGTGACTAGGGTCTATCTCTCAACACCGAAATCAACCTCTGTGTGTCTTCCTCCTGCAATCAACAAATCTCTCTCTAGAGATGCGCCTCTCTCCTCAACTGTCAAGTCAAATTCTTCATAATGATGAATTAGGTCGCTTTACCTTTTATTATAGCTGCCTGAAACCCTAATTCGTTGTTGACCTATTTTTATCTCACCTACACTATTTTTAGCTCATTTGGTTTAAAAGTGCTTTTGGTCACTTCTAGCTCAATGTCGTTTTCAAATTATAACACCCTCGGTTGAAGTGACCTCTAGTAACCTTGTTTACCCCTGTCTAGCCCTCATGATAGTCTAACGGGGTTGTTTAGACTACTAAGCCCTCCTCTCTGGAGATCCTACTCTGAAAGGGAAATTACAGTCCCCCCTTCCTGAGATTGCTTATCCTCAAGCAATACCAATCCAGAGTAGTGCAAAAATTGCTCGCTCTCCCAAGTAGCATCCTCTACTAGAAGACCTCTCCCTCCATCCCAACACTCTCGGTTGTCCTTGCTCCTCAACCTCCTCTCTCGAAACTCTAGTACCTTCTTAGGAACCAACTCTAATTGCCCCTCCTCATAGAAGGGTGGAAGCTCCTTTGAAGGGCTAATGAATCAACTGCCCCTATCGCTGAGTCTACTTTGTGGCAACCTATGAAGTCTAAAGGTCTCTCTAAAGAACAACTCTACCCTCTGCACTATGTTGTAGTCTATAGGAAACGTGAGAAAAAGTGCAAAGTTGGTCAACCTGTCGAGCCCTACAAATATGTCATCCATACCTTGAGCCTTCAGAAGGCTTGTAATGAACTCCAAGGATGAGCTTTCCCATTTCTCATATAGAATGGGAAGTGGTTGAAGTAATCATGCTGGAAGAGTCTACTCTGACTTGTTCTATTGACAAGTCACCCACTCACTGATATGTCTCATCACATCCTGTTTAAGACCCTTCCAAGAGAAACTCTCTCTGATTTGCCTGTAGGTTTTGAAAAACCCCTGATGGTCTACTAGTGGGGATTCATGTACTGCAATCAAAATCTTCTTCCCGAGACCCAATATTGGCACTAGGTAGACTCGGTATTTGTAGAAGATGACATCGTCCATGACTCTATACCTACCATCCTGTACCTTCCCATCCAATATCTCACAAGAGAATTTGTTCTTGGAATATTCGACTAACAAGTGGGATTTCCAATCTGCTGAAATCTCCATCAAGGAGCAAGTTGTTACTCTCCTAGATGATGCACCTGTTGCTTCCCTAGGCCAGAAGATCCTCTCCATCTTCATCATCGACATTGTCCTAGGTTCCCCTGTCGACATACCCATCAGTACAATCTTCTTCCCCTCACTTTCTCTGAATCCCATCTCAAGGGTTTGGTAGTTGGTAGAAATCGACTCCCAACACCACATGTATGTCAGTTAGGTCAACTACATAGAATGTATCTCTCATGGTGTAATACTTAACTTCAGCTCCAAGTCTGAAACTTTGTCCAAACACCCCGTCGTGTGGCCATCTGCTACTACAACCTCAAACCCCTCAAACTCCTCTATCTATAACACTCACCTAGATACCCATGCAACGTCAATGAAGTTGTGGGTTGCCCCGCCATCTACCAAGGAAATGGCCTGTTGTCCCTGAACAATCCCTCTGATACTGAGGGTGTCATACCTAGGCACTCCAGAAAGGGTTGCTATGACTCTCTTTGCTAATGCTCGTCTATTAACCTCTTTGCGAGGTTGTGGCTTTAGTAGTGGATGCGCCCCTACTGGTGTCAGTGGTCTCCTTAGAGGTTTCTCCTACTCGTGCAGTGGCTCCTCCTTTGATCTAGTGGACTCACTGTCATGTGCATGACTGCCTTGTTCCTCCACATTATTGTCTGCAACAACCTCAATATAATGGGATTGTCCCTTGCCCATGCACCTATAGTCGGGGACCCATGGATCTCTGCAGGTGAATCATGGCTTCCTCCTTATAAGATCACACCTCGTAGTATCATCCAACTTCTCCTTACCCTTCCACTCTCTCTGGATTGGTTTCTTATCCTAGTCCTCCTATGGCTCTTCTCTCTGCTTCCCTTTGCGCTTTTTCCTCTTCCTCTGAACTGGGAGGAAAAGGGGGAAAATATGATCTAGGTCTCCTCTTCCTACATCTTTTGTAAGTGATGTACTTGTCACCTACATGCTCATGACCCTATGGTTCACCTGTTGAACTCATCGTCTTTAGTCACAAACTGGAATTCCTAAAGCTCTGATACCACTGTAATATCCCAGATCCATCTAGTCTAGGAAAAGATGCTAATCCATTGTGTCTACTGTCTGATCTGATACACTGGGCGTTTCTGAATGCGTTTAAGCTGCGGGTTGTAACATGCTTGGTTTTTTTCTCATGTGTGTGTAGATAAATAAGTTTTTTACAACATATGAATAAGCATACAAATAGAGAATGACACAAAAGACTGTAAATCATATATTATGAGTTTTATGTTGGTTACAATGTCGTATGCGGCTGAAAATAGAGAATCAATCGGCTAGATCAGATCTAAGTGGATCTTAGCTAGAATACAATATATAAGTAAACTATAAAGATGATACCCACATGATAGAATACTGTTGTTGGATAGGATGTGAGTTGGATGATCTATTGCACGCTACGACAACTCACACGGCAACTGCTGCGGGACTGGATTGTGCACCATGGTGGCTACATACCTCGGATATGACCCAAAACTATCTCAAACAATGCGCTTTGCCCTCTCACATAGTCATGGTGACTAACAAGCTGACAATTATCCCTTTGTTGATGTGTTTGTACTCTGGATGGATCCCTCTGGGGAAATGCACCCCAACTGTTACAGGAAATTGCACCCTAGTGATTCCTCCATCGAAATCGGATGATAAGGGTCTCAAACTGAGTGTTATAGGCTCCTCTTAAATGGCTCGGAAGTATTTCCTTGAATCTGGGCTAATAATCTATCAGGAATCCCAAATGCGTCCCCCCAACTGTCGTACCCTCAATGGCTGAGAAATGTGCCCAAGATGATTTATCCAATGAAATCTCACAAGAAACTAGGAAATATAAGTGTCCTTCCCTCCTATCAACTGGGTTAGAAGGGAATCACTAGATTCTCCATGAATGGGACAAGTTGAATCAATCTCATGATCAATAAGTGTGCCCTCTACCTGGACAAGTGCGCCCTCACTGCCGCAAACTAGATAATTGCTTTTGAAGTACAATGGAAGATCTGGATGATCTTCCCGATGACTAGGGTGTGTCTCTCAACACCAGAATCATCCTCTAGGTGTATTCCTCCTGGAATCCACAAAGCTCTCTCCTAAGATGTGCCTCTCTCCTCAATTGTCAAGTCAGATTCTTCATAATGATGAATTAGGTCGCTTTACCTTTTCTTATAGCTTCCCAAAACCCTAATTCATTGTTGACCTATTTTTAGCTCACCTGCTCTATTTTTAGCTCATTTGGCTTAAAAGCACTTTTGATCACTTTTAGCTCGATGTCACTTTCCTCTCTAGAGATCCTACACGGAAAGCAACATTACAACCGACGTCGCATCTTCAATGTTTTGTATTTTACGATTTCCCCATCAAAGAAAAATTATCACTGTTGATCAACTTGACTATACAACTCCAGATCTCCACAACGTTGCATCGAATAATATCCCTTTTCTAGGAAAATCTAGTCTTGAGAGTGTAGGAGTAGGTCTCATTAAGGATTCCTTGCTCGTGGGGTTTTTTTCTTTACCTGCTCCTGCCACGATAAATATAATTTCAACTCCGGTCCAACGATCCCTAGAATCAATTGATCCTTTCATAGTACCTGGTCCTTACGAGCATAGTTATTTTCCTGTGTCAAGCTCATTAAAAAATTAAATTGCCCTGGTACTTAGTTGAGCATATTTCTTTTCTTGTTTCAAGCTCATTGACACTAAAAATGATATGCACCAGAAACATAAAAGATCAGAGATGGATCATCAACACAACTGAGAGGCTGAGACAGATTTTTGTTCTGTAATCTTTATTAAATTTAGAAAATATGAGGGAAAACCATCCCTCTTGGTCAACACACTTTGACCCAAAACTAGGACAACCTTGTCCAACAAAATACCAACAAAATTCTGAGGGCAAACTTGTCCTCCCAAAAGAAAATCGAAAAGATACAACTTGGCAAAATTACTAGAAAAATCTCCCTGCAATCTGCCACATCTGCTGCAACCTATACCTACGCTAACGTCAGTCGTAGGATTGCCGACATCAGCAATATAGACTTGTTTTGCAGCCTAAAATTGCACATGCAGCCTGCAAAAACCCTCATATGCGTGAGCTGCAATTTCCTCACATGTGCAGCTGTACAAATGCTTCTCCGCACAAGTGCGGCCTAATTTCCTCCACACATGTGGATACTGCTTCCTCCTTCTCCTTCTCACGTGTGACCTCCTTGGCTGAGAAAGATAACTTCCATGGCACAAAATAGAAACAGAAAATCACCTCCAACACTAGGCCAAATTTTCCACACAATTGTAGATTTATCCTTGCTGAAATTTCCAAGCTCCCTTGCACAAGTGTGCCTCACTTATGCTCTCTCCATCTTGTACAATTGATATAATGTCACAATGACTTGTCCCTTATCTATACAAGTCCAAAAGGGTGTGTCAAAGAGCCCTTTCACAAGTCGACATTAAAATGGAATATTTTAATCTCCTCCTGTGGGTGTGGAACTCCATCAGAAATCCACAAGACCCATCATCTTGCTAATGAGGCCCTAGCCTAACTTCTAGGACTATTTTGAGGAAACGAAAGGAAAAACTAGAGACAACAAAAATTCCCACATGCCTTGCACCTTGGTCTCTAGTGGGAATACCTCTCGAAGCTACAAAATCAACAAATTAGTAATGATGTTATTTGATTATAGAGATAATGTTACCATGCCATGGTAATCTGGACAATGTAAATTGTATTATTATGTAATAAGAAAGACAAACAATTGACTGAAGGGTGGAGCACAATTACTATCCATGGTACCATTACAGGTATTAGTGAGGGGGCATAGTGAGGATTCAATGTTGCTAAGGACCCCAAGCCAGCTTGTTGAATTATTTTGGGGGAAATAACCATTATTTCCCTCTAGATTAAAGGTGAATCCAATCATTTATTGAATTATGGTTGGGAAATTGAGAAAGTACCTCCTAGGTAAATGCATGGGAGTAATGGACCAGTACATCCATGGAAAATTGTCGACCACCCAGTTGCATGGGAGAGAACTCGAGAAACTTTGAGAGAGAAATTATGGGCGCATGGGGGGCTGAGAAAGAGAAGAGCAAAGCAACGCGTGGGTGTGTGCTGAAGAAGACAATCCTAGGAGGAGAGGAAAAAACAAGAGTGAAGATGTTGAAAGGGAGGTTGAGAGGTCAAAGAGAGAAAAGAGTCACACTAAGTCCTAAGGTTTCTGAGGGAAAACCTTCGAGGAAGAATGAAAACATTTGTCAAAAGTTACAAAAAAAAATTCTCTTGGACAAAAAGGAAAATCAAGAGGCTAAAAGAAAGGATGAGAGTCTAAAAGGGAAGACCTTTGGGAGAAGAAAAAGAGGGATGGGGTTAACATTGAACAATAGAAAAAGGCATTCCTAGAGGCTAAGAAGGTAACCAAGAAGCCAAAGAGGATAAAGGTGATGTCGAGAGGTAAAAAAGAAGCTAAGATGCCAAAAAGGAGGACAAGAGGACAAACATAAAATTAAGAGGCCAACAGGAAGGGATAATAGGAAAACAATGGGAGGAGAGGGCCAAAACAAGACTAAAGAGGCCAAATGGTAGGATGAGAGGTCGAAGGGAGCAAAGAGAAACAATAAGCCCCAAGGATTTTTGGCAAAATCATTTGAGGAAGAACCAAAGCATTTATCACTAAAAAAGTAGAAATTGTTTTCCCTTGAGACACAATCAAGGGAAACAGAAAGGATCAATTGAGGAAAGAAAGTTAAAGTAAAGGGAGTTACCCCAAGGTGCAAAGGACGGGAAGTGTCAAGGGTGGCTTAAAACAAAAGAAACAAAAGACTAAAGAAGGGTTTGACAACCATGGACTATGACCACATTTTATATGGTAAAATCAAATGTCTCATAGATGAGGCTACCTACAAGGAAAAGGTATGATACAATTGTGAGAAATGCTATAAATGTGGTGATTTCCACTACCTATGGCAATAGAGAAGGTGGTGGGTAAGGATACAACAATGGTAAGGGACAATACTAAAAGGGGCATAAGGATAGAAAAGGTACAATATTATAAAGGGATGTCAAGAGAGAAAATGAATGTTGAGAGGCCAAAAGGGGAGCTAAGGGAGTAAAGAGAGGGTCAAGAGGACAACTCTAAGAGGATATGCCAAAATAAGAGTAAGGATGTTGAAAGAGAGGTTGAGAGGTCAAAGGAAGCAAAGAGAAACTCTAAGCCCGAAGGGTTTTCTAGGAAAACCCGGAAGAATGAATGCATTTGTCACTAAGGGCCAAGAGGCTAAAATGGAAGGCCTCTACGAGAAGGAAAATAGGGATGTGGCTAACAATAGTCAAAGGCATGGAAAGAGATTGGGAAGGTAACCAAGAAGAAAAAAAGGATAACTGAGAGGATAAAGGGACGTCAACAGGGAAAAGTGAATGTTAAGAGGTGGAAATGGGAGGTGAGAGGACAAAAGGGAAATCAAGAGACCAAAATATGGGTTGATAGGGTCTTTGCGAGTATGGAGGGCTTGTATTTAGCGTAAAGTGATATCATGGAGGGGGAAAGATTTATGAATATTGTTCAAGCAATCAACAAAAACAATCAACTGTGTATCTAAACATGTCCCAGAATACCAATCAGCAATTACTGCCACCTCAATTTTTCTTCATTTCCATACAGACCTTTCTTAAAAATAAATATCACAGAATAGGGAGTGAACAAGTGCAATTGGGATAATGAGGGGAGTGTATTTTGCAAAAAATGGTATAATGGAAGAGATTCCCATAGATACTATTCTAATATATCAAACAATCAACGTCAATTAACAATCAAAACCATTTATTGTTTCAAAATTGAAATTCAACACTCTGTTTCCCAAAACGCCAGAACTGGTGTTTCTCTTCAAGGTTTCTCATTTGCCTTTATAAATTGCATTGCACAATAATCAATTCATAATTTATTGCCCAAGAATTATTTAACAATAATAACACAGCTTCCACACAACAAAGTTGAGGAGGCACAACATCATAATAATCATAGCGAACAATCGAGGAGTGGACAAGTTGTGGCCTACAATATCAACACCGGTACTTTTTAAATTACTACGAACCCCACGAAGTGTCCATAAAAGGGTTCCCTTTATATAACAATATTTCAAATGAAACCTCAAATAACCATGCTTCCAATTTCCCTTTCATTCTGGTTTGTAAGGCTCATTTAATGCATATATAACTCATACACAAAGGTGCCCCTTGCATATGGAATCAAAAACACATGAAGTCGTATCTTTAACAATATTTTTTCAATGCTTCCATTGACCCCAAATATTTCCTTGTGACAGAATGTATTACCAAACAAATGAGTGGGCTTAACATTCTTTTCATCTTCGCACAACAAATAATCAACCAAACCCATGACTAAAAAACGCACGAACAATGCCTTTACTAAATTCTGGGTTGGCCACATTGCATAATAATTTCCAAACACAAGGTTCAATACACGACTATCAACAGTAAGGCGGAAAAGGAGGACGAGCTGACCAAGTTGAGGGTTTGGCTAGAAAAAAGCACGAACAACTTAGTACCACCATAAATTTCCATATTTACATTTACAGAGTTAATACAAGGGCACGAGCATAATGGCCTTGAAAACCAACAATTAAATGATAGGCAGAGTTTCCAAATAACCCACAGGTAGCAAACAACGATAATGTTCTTTGTTGGACTGAGAGGAATCACAAAAAGAAAACCAGAGGCAAGGCACGCTTGAGAATTTCCCCAACAATACCCATTTTCATAGGTAAAGCACAAACAACTACATACAATAAGAGGCACCCACATAGTTTTCCAATGCGAATAATTTCACATACAAACGCCACAGAGACCAAAAGTTCGCTAATAATCCATACACAATCAAAATTGCCACAAGAAAACATCAAAGGTATGATGAACTAGCTTGGCACTTGTTGTTGGGCCATGGTGGAGTCACCAAAAAACTTAAAAGTAAAAAATAGTTTGGGATCCAAATTGTTACTCACACCTCAAATGAGTGAAATGACTAATCTGAGCTAGCTTGAGTCGCAAAGGATCTAACACTAATGATGTGAAAGAGAAAATATATACCAAGAAGAGAGGGTTTGTTAATCTAGGTTCATGTATTTATGCTCGATTCAAAGGATTTATCTTCATTCTTCGTATGTTTCCCATATGCCATTACAAAAGAAAAGAAGGTGGTTCATTTATCCAATTTGTTTCATGTAAGCCTATTTGGCTTGTTTAGACCAATGCATGAAATTAAAATTGTGATATTTTCCCAAAACAAAAATGGTTCTTCAACCTGTTGTCTCTAGTGAGATTGGTGGCTATGTTGTTTCCTACAAGTTCATGGATTTCCCTTGGAAAAATAAAGATTACTAAGCTATGAAAAGGAGTAAGGGAGAGAGGGTTGGCCAAAATTTGGATAGGAATTTAGCTTGCAGCAAGTAGCAAAGAATCCAAACATGGGAACACAATGAGTAAAATAACCATAGGGGTAGGGACCTATTGTGCACTTGTGTTTTTCATGGAGAGGGAAAACAAGGGTGGGTCTCCCCAAATTCCATAATATTTCAAAGAAAGTGAAAAGATATGTTATGAAAAGGAAAACACAATAAAATAAAAGTTTAGATTTAAGATCAAGAAAAACAAAGAGTGGGTATCCATAAAGAGCCCTTAGAATTGAAGAATATGGACACCCCAACTTGTAAGGTGCTAATCGTCTTTTGTAGGATGCTTGGTTGAAATATAGTCTTCTACTACAAGCTCCAAGCCATTGAAGCTAAGGAGAAGAGAAGGAAAATGAAATGGGAGAAAGTGAATGCGGTAGAGGTGCATGCAAGAGATGATGCAAACCCAAACTAAAGGGGTGGGGGGTAAGAGGGGCATAGACATGGTGCAAGAATGTCAAACTTCAATGCACTAGTCCTCCTTTGCTTTCTATGTGGAAATGTAGTCTTATTGGTTCTCACTCCACATAGCTTCAAGATCCAAGCCATGGAGACTAAGGCAAAGAGAAGGAGAATTAAATGGTGAAAAGTGAATGATGTATAGGTGTAGGTGAGTAGTGATGCCACCCAAAGTAAAGGAGGCAATGAGAGGAGCTCAGTTTCAAACCAAGAACAGGGGGATGAAGGTGAGAACCCTAATTGAATCACCGTAAATAAATGATTCTCTCTATCACGGAAACAAACAATGAAGACGACCTTTAGTAAATGGTGGATGGAGACTAAGGCCAAGATAAGGTAAGAGGGAAATAGTGAATGAAGTAGATGTGTACACAAGAGATGATGCAAGCCAAAATAAAGTGAGGGGGGTAAGAGGACAATAGGCATGGTGCAGGAATTACAATTTTCTATGCATTAGTCCTCCTTCCATTTCTCAATGGAAATGTAGTCTTCTCGGTTAATTTCACGTTGCTTCTAACTCCAAGCCATGAAGACTAAGGCCAAGAGAAGGAGAATGAAATCAATTTTATAGAGAAATCAATATCTCTCTTCAGGGGTAGTCTTTGTACCTCCTGGAATACATCTTTAAAATATTTTAATACTGCATGGTCTTCAATATTTGACACCTTATACTTAGGTGCTTCTTCCATATGCGCTGCAAACATTTGGCAACCCTTCCTGTAACACTTCTTCAGCTGCATTGCTGAGATTTCTCTGACAGTAACTGCCCTTGGGATTTCCTGCACTTTATTTGGGTTTCCTTCCTCATCCAGGCAAGTAAATGCCTTGTTACAACAATCTAAGATGGCATGGTGTTGGTCCAACCAATCCATCCCAATTAGACAGTCATAGGAACCTAAAGGTAATATGTCCAATTCATCCCTTGTGCTCAGTCCATTCATGTCCACTGGATAGGACTTAACCAACTCAACAACTTTTCTCTTGGCTCTTGTAGCCAGTTGTATTAACCAAGATTTTTCATGCTTGCTTCTTGGCAAATGCAAAATTTTCACCATTCTAGGATCTATATAACTATGACTAGCTCCTGAATCAATTAAAATAGTAATGATTTTAGTTGTTGATCATACCTTCCACTTCAATCATATGTGACTGATATTCTGCTTGCTTGTTGTCCAGGGCTACATAGATCCTTGGTACACTTCTGCCCATGTCCTACACTGTTTCTTCCTATTGAACATTGTGTACAACTCTCACTTTGTCATTTATGTGGGGGCAATCTCTATACCTATGATTTCCTTTACAGCCCCAACATTCCATAGGTGGCTTTCTTAGCATTTGCCCACCTACTTCAGCCTTCCTAGGCTCTCTAAAACCTCGCTATCCTTGAGGTCTATTCCTGAAAAATGGTGGTTTGTTTCCCTTATGCCTCTTCTCCCTCTTAAACTTCTTCTTGCCTTCCCAAGATTTTTGGAAAGTAGGCTTTTCTTTTTGCTGATCATATAAGCATTTTGCTCTCCTTATAGTTTCTTCCATAGTTTTCAGGTCATCATACTGGATCTTGTCACTAATGGAAGACGACAGCCCACTCATATACCTTTTAATCTTAACTGTCTCATCCCTGATGAAGGGGACATATTTCAACAACTCCAGGAATATTCTTTCATAATCATCAATGGACATACTTCCCAGCTTGAGTTCGAAGAACTCTTTCATTTTCTTGTCATAATACCTCTTAGTTGAGTACTTCTTTTCAAAATGTCTATTGAATTCCCTCCATGTAACAATCTTCTCTCTGACGTGATATACTTGTACAAGTTGATCCCACCATATGGATGCCTTTCCTTTAAGTTGGTAAATGGTAATTCTTCCCTTTGCACGAGCAAAATAGTTCTCTAGTTGGAAATATTTCCTCATGCCTAGTAGCCATGTCTCAGCATCTTCATCTTTCTTGTGTTCTCTGTCAGAAGTAGGAGGCTTGATTTTATTCATTTCACCCTTTAGTTCATCCACTTCCGATTTCCTGTGCTTTTTGGTAGGAGATGGACTTGAATTGTTGTGTGCTCTCTTATCGAAATGTTTCGGGGAGTGACGGTGATGTTTGTTAACGGTCCTTGATCTTCATTTCTTCTCAGAGGTCCCGCGACTCCCTGTTTTGCTTGAGCCACTCTCCTTATCCAACCTCTTTTCGATTCTTTCCAGAATCCACATCAACTTTATGTTGAATTCTCCCTGTTGCTCCCTGGATTTTATGAGCTTTTTGTTATCTGCTCTATGAGTCTGGACATCTTTCTGCAACTTTTTAATGATTTTCATCATGTTTCCCTCCTTATCTATCTCTTCTCCATGCCCATTGGAGTTCGATCCTTCAACTCCCAAATGGACATCCATTCCTTTAGCTTCATTCTTCGAACTGAAAGCATTATGTGCCTCCTCCATTTCGATGCATCGTAGAACAATTTGGTTGGGTTCTGACAATCGTTAACTCTGTAAACACCATGTGCAGTCAACCGAAATTTGTCAGGGCATCAGTCCTTAACAAATTCCATAGTATTGATAAACCAATCTGATTGAAAGAAAACTTTCAGATTTCATTCAGCAGTTCTCAATCAATCAAGAATCCCCGCGGATCTTTTCTTTCTAAGCTCTGCACTGTTCTGCAATAATTTTCGGGCACTAGCCCCTTTCTCTTAGCCCCCAACCCATGCGACCACAGGATGTGGCGAAGCGCTAGGTTGATAGGTGCTTATTTGGGACTTCAGGCCTCCAACTTCGAAAATTTTCAAAGCACATCACAACAAATCTGTCGAAGTTCCGAATTGACGAACTCGCGAAATAGGGTGGATCAACAGTCCACGACTACCCAACATCCAACCGCCGACACCCATTATGCAACTTCAGGTATTTGAGCTCTGGGACTTCGAAGCTTCGAAGGATTTCACATCCACACACCCCCAACCCCCGAACCGTTAATCTTTAAACACTTTCATGTCACCTTTGGTGACGTCATTATGTCTCATCACCTCGACATTACAAAACTTTTGAAAGTTCCTCCTTTCATTCCCTTATGAACCATTCTTACGTAGTGTCAAGTCTCCAGACTTCACAACTGGTGCCACGCGTCCACTAAGACCCATGGTTTCCGTACTTGAAATAAGATGTCGAATAGTCACATCACATAACACCTTTCAAATTGTGGGGGCATGCATCCGCGTTTTGGAGTAACCCGCCTTTCTTCCCGCAATTCTTCCGACGCTGACACGTAACCCCTTAATAAAACCGTGGTTTGGATTGCGGAACCGCCCTGGAAAATTAACTCTCGTGCAATTTGGGTCCCCGCAATTCCTCTTGTCCGTCGATCTTGATGTATCGTGACCAACGTCAGTGTGGGCCTGTTGACCTTTAACTATGTTATGCAACCTCAGCACCCACATAGTACAGTTGTCAACATTCCAGGTGGCCACACATGGCAGGTATAGGAGAGGTCCACGTTACCTCCAGGTGACGTCATCATGACACACTACTTCGACTCTTCGGGCTTTGAGAGTTTCAACCTCTCCACACTCGCTTTCTCCAAGAGTGCTTTCACCTGAAGTCGACGATCTGTTGACGCATGTCTCCCACAGATCGACGGCTACAAATCACTTTGGCTCTTTGGACTTCGGGAGTTTCAACCTCTCCACACTCATTTTCTCCCGAAGTGCTTTCACCCAAAGTCCACGGATCTACGCCACATATCCTCTCTCTCAGATCGACGACACAAATGGACTCTGTTACTCCATGAATTTCTAAAATAACTCACGGCTAACCGCCTCGCAATGTTTCCAGATCTAACGGTCTGGGGTGACTCTGTTTCCTCCCAAAGAAATCCAAGGCATTAACTCGTTAAACCTTGAGAGTTTCTCCCCCTTTGAATATTTCTTCTCACTGTCTCTCCTGAGCTTCGTTTCTCAAACCCCTTTCTCCTTAGAGGGTTTCTTCGACACTTAGTCAACTTTTAGATCTATGCACTCCTTGCAACAGATCTTTGCGTCCCTTCACAAAAAAACTCAAGCTATTTCTCCTGATATTTTTGAATCAAAGACTCTGTTGACGCACTCCTTGCACCCAGGGACACTTTGAGCCTCAAATTTTTTCCCTTTCGACAACAATTCACTCTGAAATCTTTGTCTCGTTAACCACTAACATGGCCCATCCAGGCTCAGTGTCGAAACCATGGCTCTGATACCAATTTGTAATGTCCTCGGCCACCGACCCTTGTCGTGTAACGATACCCAAATAACCTTAAACTTGCCTTTAATTCTCTGATACCATTCCTGTGACATTCCCGACCTTAAACAACAAGCTAGGCCAAGCCATGCCACCGAGTAACTTTGCGGAAATAATCACATATAAAACTTAACCGGAAGATAGAGATAACATCTGGTATTCACACTTATAAATATATATCTATCTAATGCAATTAAACAAAAGAAACATTTAACACATACATGCAACATATATATCTATCTAATGCAATTAAACAAAAGCAACATTTAACACATACATGCAACATATATATACATGCATTGCTCATTAATTATAATGCAAATACAAATACACAGCATACAACGAACACATAATTGGTACTTATCTTTTAATAGATGACCACTAACTGCGTGCAGACCTTCCACGAACCTCCTAGCCTTAGACCATGCTGCTCATCACGCTCAACAGTGGGTCACCCCTGAGATGGGACTAAACTCTATCAGGAAAGAGAATTCTAGGCTTGGCAATGACAACAAGGAAGTTGCACAAAACAACAGGAAGGATTTTTTATCCCAGGAGCCACTAACGCCGACAACCCACAAACCCTCATTCCCCACAGACCTGCTCCTTCCCAAGAGGGTACACCTTCACTAATGCAAGTCCATCGGCTACTACACCTCCCTTACCTTGAGCTTTAGCAACAGGTTGGACCAGAAGTCTCAGAGTAATGTATCTGCTACGGGACTCCCTTCCAAGAGAACTCACTTCCCAGCAAAGTCTCTCACCTGGGAGAGTTTCTCACATGCCTGACAACCAGCTTCTTTAATTCAGCTCCTAAGAAACAAAGCAACAACATTTAGCTACACACCAGTGACGGCAACAACAGAAAATGGGTATAGACACCGAAAATGGCAACATCCAAATGCTAAGACACAACATGGCTCAAGCGAATACAATTGCGTCGAGCTTCACGGGAGACACACGGGATAACTCAAATACGACTGCAGGGTTCCAAAGGTGTGTGCTAGATACAGAGGTGATGATGATGGAGAACTGGTTCAATGCGTGAATCCCTAGTCAATCGAGAAGGTGACAGACTTCCAGAGAATCGTAAGGGTTGTGACGAAACTCGAAACTTGTCCAGACGCAAGGATGGGAACCACGCCAGAGTGGGAAGCGAACCCCCAACAAGCTGGATTTCCCAACTATAAACTGCATGCACCCAAGTTGACACATGTCTTCGTGAAGCCGCATGAGTTCCAGTTAGCACTCATTCCCCTTTTTCCCAAGAACTTAGGACAACAAGGCTTATGTCAACCATAGCCTTTGGGAAATAATAATAAAATATTATTCCCTTAAAGGTAAGCCCTCTAGCTTAGCCCCTAAGCCTAGACGCTTAGCCCCCTACCCTTACTCTACCTAGTGGAGCTTAGTCCCCCATAACTCTTCTTCGTGGTCGATCTACACGCAGCAGTGTAATTTTATTAATGATGAGAGTATTTACATATACAAAATTAGGCTCATTGGCCTTAGCCCTAGCATCTGGCTCACCAGCCTAATAAACACACAAATCTCTCAGCTTATAACCACTTGGCTCACCAGCCTACAAACATAATTACAATTCAGCGCGGACTTGGCCTTGGGGTGTTACAAATGAGAAACACTAAGCCACAAGATTTTATAATGAAAATATTAGAGGAAGAACCAAATAATTTGTCACTAAAAAAAGTACAAAAGAGATTCCATTGTGGCACAACAATGGAAATATGAAGGATGAATAAAGGAAAGAAAGCTAAAGTAGGGAGGATTACACCAAGGCATAAAGGATAGTAATTGATCGGGGTGTCTTAACAAAAAGAAAGGATTAAAGTAGGGTTTGACAGTCATAGAATATGAACACACTATATTTGGTCGAATGAAATGACTCAAGGATGAGTCTACGTACAAGACAAAGTTGGCATACAGTAGACTTGAAAAACACTACAGACATGGCGGTTTCCATTGACTATGGAAACATAGTACATTTTGAGCAAGGCCACAGTGATTGTGAAGGAAGATCATGGAAAAGATGCTAAAAGTGTCCTAAGGATGTCAAAGGGCCAAGAGGATAAAGGGACATTGAAAGGAAAAAGTGAATGTCAAGGGACCAAAAAGAGGGGAAAGAGGTGAGACAACAAAAGGGAAATTGAGAGACCAAAAAGAGAGTGGTGGTGTGAGAGGACTATAGGGAGGTTGAGATACCAAAATAAGGGTCGAGAGGCTAAAAGGGAGATCGACAAAGCAAAGAAAGGGCAAAGAGGATAATGCTAGAAAAATAGGCCATAACAAGGTTGAAGAGTCTAAAACAAAGGTTGATAGGTGAAAGGGAGCAATGAGAAACACAGTTCCCTAAGGATTTTCAAAGTAAATATTTAAGGAAGAGCCAACGCATTTGTCACTAAAAAAAATTAAGAAAAATTTCCCTAGACAAAAAGGAAAAATAGAGAGGCTAAAATAAGGGCCAAGAAGTTAAAAGAGAAGGCATATAAGAGAAGAAAACGAGGGATGGGTCTAACAGTACTCAAAGGCAGGCCAAGAGATTAAAAAGTTAACCAAGAAGAAAAAAATGATGAAGAGGAAGGGAAAAGGGAATGTCGGGAAGAAAAAATGGGGGAGTGAGATAACAAAACAGAAATCAAGAGGTCAAAAGAAGGGTCGAGAGCCTAAAAGGGAGGCTGAGAGGACAAACAAAGGATCAAGAGGGAAATGCTATGAGAAGAGGCTAAGAGGCCAAAAGGGAGGTTGAGAGGTCAAAGAAATCAAATACCAACACTAAGCCCCAAGGTTTTTTTGGGAAAAACTTTGAGGAAGAACGAAAAAAATTGTCCCTAAAAGAAAGTAAAAAGATTTCCCTAGAGGCATAAGCAGAGGAAATATGAAGGATGAATTAAGGGGAAGAAGATAAAGTAGGGAAGATTACCCCCAAGGCACAAAGGAAACGAAATGTCAAGGATGAATTAAAACAAAATAAAGAGAACACTAAAGTAGGGTTTTAGAGCAATGGACTATGAACACACTACCTATGGTAGAGGGAAATGACTCATGGATTAAGTTACCTACTAGGTAAAGGTAGGATACAGTAGTGAGAAATGATACAAACGTGGTGGTTTCCATTTCGTATGGAAAAAAAGT
>ML806203.1:50767-64244 GCA_009831015.1 Picea engelmannii | reverse complement strand
GATGAGTTCAAGGCTCAAGATAAAGAAAAGGAACTCTAAACTAAAATAAGTGAGCCTAATTTATTGGAAAAGGGAATGAAAAATGTGCCAATGAGTGAATCTCAAGATTTTAGCAAAACACACTCTATACTATATGAAAAACAAGAAAAATCAATTATATGTTCCATGAAAAACTAACAAACTATCAGATATTAATCTAACCTATACTCATGAATGAGAAAAACAATCTAGAATGATTTACAAATTCAAAAATATCGAAGGAAACAAAGGGTGGAAAAACTCAAAAAGGTAAAAGGTGAGGTCAAAGGGGAAATGAGTGGGCACACTGATAAGCATGAAACCAAAACAAGTCAAGGGATCCTCCACTAAAGTAATTTAACTAAATGGGTGTTTCTTACACATTGATCCAAGTAATGAAAAGCAATATTCTTGATTGGTCCTACATAATAAGGTACACCAAAGGTCCAACCATCAATATTGGGATCCCCACCAAGACCATTGCTAAGATGCCATTGTGGCACAACAATCGACTATGAAGGATGAATTAAGGCAATAAATCTAAAGTAGGGAGTATTACACCAAGGCACAAAGGATAGTAAGTGACAAGGGTGTCTTAACAAAAATTAAGGATTAAAGTAGTGTTTGACAGTCATAGAATATGAACACACTATATTTGGTTGAATTAACTGACTCAGGGATGAGGCTACCTACAAGACAAATTTGGCATACAATAGACTTGAGAAACTCTACAAACATCGCAATTTCCATTTATTATGGAAACATAGTAGATTTTGAGCAAGGCTACAGTGATTGTAAAGGAAGATCATGGAAAAGATGCTAAAAGTAGCCTAAGGAATATCCCAAAGTGAAGCAACACTTGAAGGTGCTCTTTCTGTCCACTGTGCTCCCTGCCCAATCAGAGTCAATATATTCCTACCATATCATATCAATACTGGAAGTATATCTCAGACCATGTTGAATTGTGACTCGCAAGTATCTCAACACATGCTTCGCAACAATCTAAGTGTCTCTATCTCGGTTGGATCATAAATTGGCTAAGTGCACTCACTGCATAACAAATATCTAGTCTGGTGTTAACCATATACATCAATTATCCAATCAGTTGTCTATATAGGGTTGGATCAATCTCGTCGAAATCAGAAGAAGACACACATAGTTTCTTCAGATTCGTCACCATTGGTGTAGCCATGAGTTTATAGTTTAGCATCCCAAACTTTTTTTCAATATCTCAACTGTGTACTTCCCCTGACTTAAGAAGATCTCATCAGTTCTTTGCCACACCTCTAGTCTCGAGAACTAGTGCATCATACCAAGGTCCTTCATCTCAAACTTAGAGGCCAATGCATACTTGCATTCAACAATAAGGCTCTATATCGGTGAGGAATAAATCATCAATGTAGAGGACGAAAATCAGGTACTCACCATTAACAGTCTTTATAGTACATGCTGGGATCGAAAACACTTTTGTTGAAGCCCAAAAATCATCAAGTGTCCATCAATCCTTGCATACCAAGATCGAGGTGGTTGCTTGATTCCATACATAGCCATCTTCAACCTGCACACATGAGACTCCTTCTCATGTATCACGAAACCATATGGTTGCTCGATGTATACTTCTTCCTTAATCTCTCCATTGAGAAAGGTTATCTTTACATCCATCTGATGTACTCTCTAACCCATGGATGTTGCAGGGGAAATAATCATCCGGATAGAAGTGTATCGAGCAACAAGAGAAAATGTCTCCTCATAATCTATTCCCTCCACCTGAGAGAATCCTCTAGCAACAAATCTTGTTTTGTGCCCTCTCAATGCTCCCATAAACTGTGTGTTTGATCTTGTAGATCCATTTGGAAGTCACTATAGACTTCCTTTCAAGTCTCGGAACAATATCCCACACATCATTCTTCATGATGCACTGATACTCTTCCATATCCATGTGAGATCCTCTAGATCTCTTGAAGGCTACCTCCTCCTCAAAGGTAACATCTCTGCTCACCTCAATCTGTCACTGACCAGGGATTTAGATCTAGTATGCCTTCAAAGACTCACTGTACCCCACAAATGTACCCTTTCTTCCTGAAGGGTCTAGCTTGGTCCTTTTCTCCTTGGGTACATGAATGTATACAGAACACCCAAATATCCTGAAGTGTCCAACCTCAGGCTTCACTCCGATGAAGGCCTCCTTGGGCATCATGTTCCTCAAAGTCTTATGAAGACTTATGTTATGAACATACACTGCATTCATGGATTCCTCTGCCCACATAAACATAAGTAAATGTTGATCATGCTAAGTCATTTTGGACCATACTTGATATATCGAGGATCCCTCATTAAACCAAAAAGATGGAAAACATCAACACTCCCTCTGGAGTTGGAGGTGAATCCTCCTCTATTTTCCATATATAATATAATATATAATATAAAGGAGATCTATTTGTAATTAGATGTGCCAACACTTCACACTTTTGTGTATTGTAACCATTCAATCAAATCTCATTTTATCATTCAACTTCTTAGGAGATTTGGAAAGCATCCACATGATATGGAACATGAACAGTCTCTCTTAGATCATATGTCGTGAAGTTGCACCCCTTCCCGACAATACGTTATTCAAAAGGCACCTCTCAAAACTTATTTTCTTAGCTGTGGCTTAGGGTTTCCAAGAACCCTAGAGAAAGCGTCTTCGCCTCCTATGAAGATTTCCTCAGCACCAGATTTGGCAACAAGCCTCTCTTAAACGTTCGACTCTATCCAACGCTCTATAATGTGTATTAATAGATGAAACACATCTCGTATTAACACTGTAAAAAGCACTTCTTTTACTAATGCACGATTACAAACCGTTTGAATAATGATCCCAGCTTCCAATAGACGGATCATAGAGCAGCAAGTTACATTTTCTCTCCAAATCTTCCATCTTGTAATCAATAGCTCCAGAAAGATCAACTTTTAGTCTTTTGGGCAGTACCTAGGGTTTCAACACATAGTTTTCCTTTTTCTATAGAGTGTCAATATAGAAGCAACGCCCAGACAACGGTTTTGATCGTCATTTGCAACAAGACGCTCATCATCCTTCTTGGATTTAAATTTTGTAAGAACGTTTTCTATTCAGCTGTCAGGATGCCCTGGATTCTTAACCCATCTTCATGCTACAATGTTTTCGAGGAACTGTTGGAAAGCGTATTTGTTCCTGTGGAAACTTACCTCGTGGATCGTTTGAGTTGAACTCTCAGGGCATTTCTTGCCATTGTTCTATAGCATGTTATTTTTATCATCAAGACTATTGCAGATTTCGACATATATCCCACAAGCAACCATGTAATCAAAGAAGCAGCTCCAACCTCTCTTATAGATCCACTGCTTCCATAGATCCTCTCTCAAGCTGCCATCACCACCGCTGGTTCTGCTTCCTCAGGTTGTGGATTTGGTTCAAGGAGTTCTTGATCTCATCACACTCATTTTCTTGGGCCATTATCGGGCCCAACCATTCATGTGGAGAATGGATATATTGTTATTGTGATAGTCCATAACCGGGTGTTGTATAATGCAACCCTTCACTGGCATGGATTTTGACAATTCCGCATAGCGTGGGCTGATGGACCAGGATACGTAACACAATGCCCCATTCAGCCTGGTGGAGGTTACACTTACAGATTTGTCATCGCTGAATACGTTGGAGCTCTGTGGTGGCATGCTCATAGCTCATGGCTTCGAGTTATGGTTTATGGAGCCATTATCATCCATCCAAAAGATGGTGGTTCATATCCCTTCTCTCAACCCTACGCAGACGCTCTCATCCAACTAAGAGAATGGTGGAAGAGAAACCCCATAGATGTTATTAATCAAGCAATTCGAACTGGAGGTGCACCGAATATATCGAACGCTTATACCATAAATGGTGAACCGAGAGATCTTTATCCATGCTCAAGACCAAATACCTTTCGGCTTGTTGTTACATATGGACAAATCATATGTCCCTTATGCTCAAAGATGCAATTGTGTATCCTTATTTCATATTTACTTGGGCCCTCCCGTGAGGGAGTTAGCCTAGTCCTGCTCTAATACCATGTTGTTGTTGTTCATATAAGATATGATCGATGTATTATTACAATGATGAGTGTTCCATATATAGGGAACATAAGGTGACCATCTATGAAAGGATGCTTCCCTTGAATAATCAATAACTATTTATTATTATCACTTACTTATTATATACTATATTTAATAATCAATAATTATTATATTATTAATTATTATCTTTAGAGAATGTCTTCCCGATGTTGTCCAAACATCAACAGAGCCAAGTAATTAAAAGCAATATTCTTGATTGGTCCTACATAATAAGTTACACCAAAGGTCCAACCATCAATATTGGGATCCCCACCAAGACCATTGCTAAGATGTTGATCATAACCATGTTCTTTCCTAACTCACAACTTAAACTTAGCACCAAAATAAGCTTCTACACCATCTTATGTCTGTTATAATGTAGTGGCATAACATTCTTATTTAATGAATGAAAAACATTGATTAAATTTGTTGCACTCTAGAAATCCTAAGACACTTCTCATGTCATTAGTTAGTACTACACAATTAATTAAGCCATAAGTATCAATACTTTTTATGATGATGGTACCCAAGGTAAACATGACTTTGTAGAAGCTCAAGGATTTTTCAACACAAGGCTCAAGGCTGTTACAACAATATACTCATTAAGAGCTCAACATGTCACTTGTGCAAATTCAACATGGGTGTGGAGAATAACACTCATTCTCACAAGTGCCTAGGCTACACCCAATTGACAACTATAAATATCAAGTCTATCCTAAAATACTAAAGAAATTGGCCCTATAAAAATTAATTATTAAACCATACTACAAGGTATTAGTCTATCTAAGAAAACTTAATAATATATTAGCATTATAAAGATTAACAAACCAAATTTTTATAATTCATTAAGCCTCACAACCACTATTTTGAGGTGATTATGTATTTCTAGTAATAATAATGTTAAAACATAAACCAATATTATTTGCATAACTAAATTAAAATCAATGTAAATTTTAACATTAACAATATTAAAAGTGTACCTTTTGCATTTATATTTTTACCAAGACACAAGGAACTCTAACATAGACTAACACACTCAAAATTCCTCATCTCTCTTCACTCCACTCGACCACTTTATAAACTCACTCTCTCTTATAATCAGAGGTTAATGCAGATTTGTGAAGGCCGACATCTAGAATGTTGTGTATGTTGTGTTCCATGTATGAGGGGAATCTAGAATGTTGTGTTCCATGTATGAGGGGAATCTAATATGTTATGAAAATGATATGCAAAAAAATTAAACTTGACTCAGCAAAATGCAATCAAGAAAAGGTAATTTTATAACATATCAAGTTACCTACCTCAAAGCGGAGGCAGAGAGTAAAAGAAGAATTTGA
Source organism: Picea engelmannii (assembly GCA_009831015.1). Taxonomy (NCBI): domain Eukaryota; kingdom Viridiplantae; phylum Streptophyta; class Pinopsida; order Pinales; family Pinaceae; genus Picea; species Picea engelmannii. Next base: position 58,776 of record ML806203.1, on the reverse strand, counting down.
GGCGGAATTCACCCTTAATTCGATTGGTATAGAAGAAGTAGATGCCGAATTCACCATTAAGTCAATTAATTTATCTAAAAGATATTTATAATAAATTTAAACCAACTCAATCAAATCAAATTATAACCTGATTAGAGCTCAATGCTGGCATTGGTTGCCACTGGGGTGGACCAGGCAGGTATGGTTCCCTATGTAGATGAAAGAAGGTAGCGTTTAATTAAAACAAACAAACAAGAAAAGAAACGTACTGCAAATAAGGGCAAAAGAGAAAACATGGCCCGCTTAAAAAAATAAACAATGTAAATGAAGGATTAGAACAAACAAACAATAATAAAACGTACTGCAAATAAGAGCAAAAGAGAAAACATGGCCGGCCTAAAAAATAAACAGAAGAAAAGACCACCATACACAACACCCAATCACAAAGAAAAAAAAATCAATCAACTAACATAAACAAAATTAGAATAAAAAAAAAAAAAGCGATCCATTCTTTCCATAGCATGAGCACCAGTTTTTACACTTTCTCTGAATCACCTGTAAAAAAATAAACCCATTAAAAAACAAAAATCTGATCCATTCTTTCCCTAGCATGAGCTCCAGTTTTTACACTTTTTCTGGATCATCAAAACAAAAATCCGATCCATTCTTTCCATAGCATAAACTCCAGATTTTACACTTTCTCTGAATCACCTGTAAAAAAAGGAAACCCATTAAAAAAAAATGTAAAAATGAAAAAAACTGTATTGTTATTTAAGAACATATAATAACATAAATAAATCTGATCCATTCTTTCCATAGCATGAGCTCCAGTTTTTACACTTTTTCTGGATCATCAAAACAAAAATCCGATCCATTCTTTCTATAGCATAAGCTCCAGATTTTACACTTTCTCTGAATCACCTGTAAAAAAGGAAACCCATTAAAAAAAAATGTAAAAATGAAAAAAATTGTATTGTTATTTAAGAACATATAATAACATAAATAAATCTCTACAGAATTCTGCCCGCCTTTGTAAAATTTACGACTACAAATTATAATGTTTGATCCTTATGGAAGAGATTATATGTGAATATTACTAATAAATGATACCAGCAAACTCTTTTCCATTCGATTCATTTTGTGACAAACAAATCCCGCATCCTCTAAACATTTATAATTAATGAATATGGCTAGCCAAAAAACTATGAAACGAAACTTCACTTGAAATCAAGGAAACAAATTCTTATTCATTAATTCAAATGTGATTACTTGTACCTCATTATCTCTGAGAAAAAAATATCAATGTCTTGAGTATTTATGTCCTGCAAATATTTGTAAACTTAACCATTTATGTCTTGCAAATATTTGTAAATTAACTAAAAAATCATTGATTATGGGTTGATATTAGAGAATGCAAAAATGTGTAAAAACAATCTTCACTCATCAAGTATTGATACTAGAGAAATAAGAGAGTCCAAGTAAAATACAAATTACTATGCAAATTCCAAAATTATGGAAATTTATAGTACATATCAAGTGTTGATACTAAAAAAATAAGAGTCCCAGTAAAATATAAATTAGGTTGCAAATTCCATGATTATGAAAATTTATAGTACATACAGTGAGTATGAAAGACAGTATTGGTGGAAATTATGAAATATAAGTACAGAGAAATTGCACTTCCTTCTAGACAAAAAATTCCATTTTTCATTTTTCAAGCTTCAAAGTAGAAATTATGTGATTCTAATTATGTGTTTTTAGTAATAAAGTTAAAAAATAAACAAATATTAATTGTATAGTTAAAATAATATAAGATTAACAATACTAATTGCACCTTTTGCATTTAGGCTTTGACTTAAAACTCTGAAATCGTAGCTACTATTACCATTAAAAACACACTGAACTCTAACACTGTTTAACATAGTCAAAACTTCTTATCTAACTCAAAAGTATATTAAAAAAAAATATTTATATTAAATTTAAAGTGTTCATTTAAATCAAATTATTCTTATCTAGTTCATAGGTATATTTTAAAAAAAAACTATTTATATTAAATTTAAAATGCTCATTTAAATCAAATTATAACCTGATTAGAGCTCAGTGTTGGCATTGTTGGCCGTTGGACTAGACCCAAAAAAAAATTATTGCAAATATGTTGACAAAAAAATAAAATAAAAATAAACAGAAAAAAATTTACCATACATAACACCCAACCAGAAAAATATTTAACCAATTAAAATAAGCAAAATATTAAAAATACAAAAATAGCAAGGCAGCGCTAAGCAATAAGCAAGAAGATAACTAGTAAAGTTGGTTAAAACTTAACTATTTGCAAGGCAATGCTCATTCTTTCCATTGCACCAACTCCATTTTCTCTGGGCTCTTTTTCCATAAAAACTAATTCTTAAGGAGAACAATATAAATTGGGTAGAAATTATCTCATATAAATATAAAGAATTGTAGCGTCCTTTTTCATAAAATCCAATTCTTCAAGCTGCAAAGGTGCAAATTATGGAATATAAATACATATAATTGTAGAGTTATTTTTAGATAAAAATTTAATTATTCAAGAGAGCAATATAAATTAGGTTGCAAATTCTGAGATTATGGAAATTTATAATAGCAGATTACATACAGTGTGATTACCAAGAACTATATCATCATTTGCATAAATAAATACACTTTGGACACAGAGCTAGAAATTATGGAATATAAGTAACTGGAGCACCTTCTTTGCATAAAATCTAATTCTTCAAGCTACAAAGGTGCAAATTATGGAATATAAATACATAGAATTGGAACTCTCTTTTTCCAGAAAATCGAATTCTTATACATAGAATTGGAGCTCTCTCTTTCCAGAAAATCTAATTCTTCAAGCTACAGAGGTGTAAATTAAATGATTCTAATCATGTGTTTGTTTCTAGTAAAAAGGTTAAAAATTAAAGCAATTTCATTTGCATATTTAAAATTATATCAATGTAGACTGTAACATTAACAAAACTAACTTTGTTTTTTACATTTAGACTTTGACTTAAAACTTTCAAATCATAGTTACTATTACCATTAAAGACACACTGAACTCTAATATATACCAAGAAGAGAGGGTTTGTTAAAATAGGTTGATGGATTTATGTTTGATTCAAATGATTTAGCTTCATTTTTCATATGTTTTCCATATGCCATTACAAAAGAAAAGAATGTGGTTCATTTATCCAATTTGTTTCATGTAAGCCTATTCTTCATTTTTCATATGTTTTCCATATGTCATTACAAAAGAAAAGAATGTGGTTCATTTATCCAATTTGTTTCATGTAAGCCTATTTAGCTTGTTTAGGCTAGTACATGAAATTAAAAGAGTGATATTTTTCCAAAACAAAATTGGTTCTTCAACCCATTGTTTCTAGTGAAATTGGTGGCTATGTTGTTTTTCCTACAAGTTTACTGATTTCCCTTTGCAAAATAAAAATAACTAAGCTATGATAAGGAGTAAGGGAGAGAAGGTTGGCTGCAAGTTGGATAGGAATCTAGTTTGCAACAAGTAGCAAAGAATCCAAACATAGGCACAATGAGTAAAATAAACAAAGAGGTAGGGACCTATTGTGCACTTGTGTTGGTCATGGAGAAGGAAACCAAGGGTGAGTCTCCCAAAATTCCATAATATTTCAAATAAAGTAAAATGAAATGCTATGAAAAGGAAAACATAAATTTAAGATTAAAAAAAACAAAGAATGGGTATTCATAAAGTATCCTTAGAATTGAAAAATATGGACACCCCAACTTGGAATGTGCTTATCCTCTTATAGGATGCTTGGTGGAAATGAGGTCTTGTTACAAGCTCCAGGTCATTAAAACTAAACAGAAGAGAAGGAAAATGAAATGAAAGATAATGAATGAAATGGATGTGTAGGCAAGAGATGATGCATAATGCATAACAAAATAAAATGAGGGGGTAAGAGGAGCATAGACATGGTGCAGGAATTCCAAGTTTCTATGCATTAGTCATCCTTCCATTACTCTGTATAATGCAATAATGCAAGACAAAATAAAATGAGGGGGTAAGAGGAGCATAGACATGGTGCAAGAATTCCAGGTTTCTATGCATTAGTCATCCTTCCATTGCTCAATGGAAATGTAGTCTTCTCGGCTTATTCGGCTTATTTCATGTTGTTTCAAGCTTTAAGCCATGGCCCAAGGATGCTAAAATGGTAATAGTCTTCTCGGCTCATTAGACTTGACTCAGTAAAATGCAAATCAAGAAAACTTAATTTTATAACATATCGAGCTGCCTACCTGAAAGCGGAGGCAGAGAAAAAAATAGACCCGGAATTCACCCTTAATTCGATTGGTATAGAAGAAGTACATGCCGAATTCACCATTTAGTCAATTAATTCATCCGTGGTGCATCCAGTAAGAATAGGGCTGCAATACCATCAATTGCCTATGAATAGTTGTTGCACTACCAAAATCAATTAAGAACTAATCTTATGTATATTCAACTAAAAGATATTTATAGTAAATTTAATCTAACTCAATAATATCAAATCATAACCTGATTAGAGCTCAATGCTGGAATTGATTGCCACTAGAGTGGACCCCGCAGGTATAGTTCCTGCTGTAAATGAAAGAGGTAGCGTTTAATTAAAAGAAACAAACCAGCAAAAAAACTTTTTGCAAATAAGAGCAAAAGAGAAAACAAGGTCGGCCGACCTAAAAAAAAATAATAATAAATAGAAGAAAGGACTAACATACACAACACCCAACCACACAAAAAAAAAATCAATCAACTAACACAAACAAAATATTAAAAAAACAAAAAAATCCAATCCATTCTTTCCATAGCATGAGCTTCAGTTTTTACACTTTCTAGATGTGGAAATTATGGAATGTAAGTACAGAGAATTGGACTCTCATTACATAAAATTCAAGCTGCAAAAGTGGAAATTATGGAATACAAGTACATAGAATTGGAGAGCCTTCTTTTCATAAAATTCAATTCTTCAATCTGCAGAGTCAGAAATTATGTGATTCTAATGATGTGTTTCTAGTAATAAGGTTAAAAAATAAACCAATATTATTTGCATATATAAACTAGTTTTTATGTACACTGTAACATTAACAATACTAACTTTGCCATTTAAACTTTGACTTAAAACTCTCAAATTATTATCATTAAAAACATACCAAAATCTAATACAAGTTAATGCAACCAAAACTGGTTATCATTTAGACTGGAACACTTTATAAACTCGCTCTATGTTATAGAAGAAGGAGCACTCTATAAACTCTCTATGTTATGATCAAAAGTTTGTTTAGACAGATTATGAAACCTGCCATCGAGAATATATTGTGTAACATTAACCATACTAACTTTGCCATTTAAACTTTGACTTAAAACTCTCAAATTATTATCATTAAAAACATACCAAAATCTAATACAAGTTAATGCAACCAAAACTGGTTATCATTTAGACTGGAACGCTTTATAAACTCGCTCTATGTTATAGAAGAAGGAGCACTCTATACACTCTCTGTTATGATCAAAAGTTAGTTTAGACAGATTATGAAACCTGCCATCGAAAATATATTGTGTTTCGTGTAGGAGTGGAATGTAATATGTTATGCAAATGATATGCAAAGAAATTAGACATGACTATAAATGTCTATTTCAAAGAGGAGGCAGAGAAGAAATGGGATCGATTTTCCCTTAATAGATACTTTCTTTGTCACTTTTATTTCTTCACTTAAACAAACAATCTTAATATTATCATTACTTATTTAATCTTAATATTATCATTACTTATTTCTTTATATTTTATAGTTTTCAGGTTTTCTTTCTTTTTTATTTGATAGATAGGAACTGTGAAGTAATGTTATTACACGACACACCCTAATTACTTTTCATGCGATACATTGTGATAGATGTTTATTCTTAATGCAATGATACAATCAATATGAAAGATGTTTCTTAATGCGATGATACAATCAACGTGAAAGATGTTTCTAAATGCGATGATATCAGTGCTAAATGTGATAGAGAATAGTTTATTCATGCTGCTGGATAAATGCTCGATGATAGGTAAAGTAAACGCTCAAATAACCTTTTAGGTCAATTAATTAACCTTTTAAATGCTAAAAAGTAGACGCTCAACTAACCTTTTAAGTCAATTAATTCATCCATCGTGCATCTATTACAATAGCGCTATACTAAGAAGTATACGCTCAATTAACCTTTTAAGTCCATTAATTCATCCATCGTGCATGTAGTACACTAGCGTTATACTACCATCAATTGAATACTAGTAGTGTTGCACTACCAGCATCGATTGAGAACAAATCATGTATATATTCAAAGAAAAAATATTTATATTAAATTTAAACCAATTCAAATTATAACCTGATTAGAGCTGAGTGTTGGCGTTGGTTGCGGCTGGAGTGGGCCGGACAGGTATGTAAATTAAATAAGGTAGTGTTTAATTAAAACAAACAAGGAAAAACAACTTGCTACAAAATAGAGAAAAAATAAATAAAAATCAACAGGAAAAAGGACTATTATATACAACACCCAATCACAAAGAAAATATTAATCTTAGAAAAAACAAAAACTTCATCTATTCTTTCCATTGAATGCGTTCCAGTTTTTTCTCTTTCTCCGGGTCACCTATAAATAGGAAACCATTCAAATCAGATCAAATGACTGAAAAGTGAGAAGAACTATACTGCTATTTAGTAACATATAATAACATAAAAAACTATACAAAATTTTAACAGTCTTTGTAAAATTTATGGAAAATTCTGATGTCTCATGAAACTTGAAGAGATGAGATGTCAATTTTACCAATAAATAATATCTCTGCACTCCACTCAAGCACTCTATAAACTTGCTCTCTATTATGATCAAAGGTTATTAGGATACTGGAGACCTACATCCAAAATGATGTATTCAATATGTTATGTAAAATGATATGAAAGAATGAGATATAACTAAAGAAACTATAATTTTATAACATATCAAGCTGCTTACCTCAATGTGGACGAGAGAAGAAACCCTTAATTCCAGTACAATAACACTGCAATACCAAAATCAATTAAGAACGAACTATGTGTATATTCAATTTAAAAATATATATATTATATTTAAACCAACTCAATTAGTATAATAATGCTGCAATACCAAAATCAATTAAAGACGAATCATGTGTATATTTAACCAAATATATATATAAACCAACTTAATTAAATCAAATTAACAATAAGGCTGCACTACCATCAATTGAGTACAAATAGTGTTGCACTACCACAATCAATTAAGAATGAATCCAATTAAGAATGAATCTTATGTATATTCACAAAAAAAAATTCATATTAAATTTAAACCAAGTTAATTAAGTCAAATTATAACCTGATTAGAGTTGAGTGTTCACGTTGGTTGTCACTGGAGTGGACATGCAGGTATGTTTCCAGATGTAAATGAAAGAAAGCGACCTATTCTTTCCATTGATGGAGCTATGGTTTTTCAGCTTTCTTTGCATCACCTGTAAAATAGGAAACCCATTTCAATCCGATCAAATGAAGTAAAAACGTAAAAATGAACAGAATTGTACTGTTATTTAGTAACATATAATAACATAAACAATTAATTAATTAAAAAATTATTGATTATGCATTAATTAATTAAAAAATCAATGATTATGCCTTGATATTAGAGATTGTAAAACTGTGTGAACTCAATAACTATAAAAAAATATATTGATCATGTGTTGATACTAGATAAATAAGAGAGGTCTATTACAATATAAATTTGCTTGCAAATTCTGAGATAATGGAAATTTATAGTAGCAGAGTACATAGAGTATATGAAAAACAATATCATGAGCACAAATAAATATTCATTCAGACAACAGAGGTGGAAATTGAATACAAATACAGAGAATTAGAGTGCTCTCTTTCCAGAAAATCCAATTCAGAGGTGAAAATTATAGAAAATAAATACAGAGAATTGGAGAGTGGCCTTTTTCCAAAAAAATCCAATT